>SKCR01035381.1:0-131143 GCA_019454045.1 Zanthoxylum bungeanum | reverse complement strand
GCCAACTCCAGAGCAGTGGCATAGTCTGGTACGTCTTGGACCCTCAAGTGAGCCCACAATCTCTCGACCTTTAGGGCCCCTTCAGACTTTCAAGAGCCTCAATTGACTCATAGGCCCCGACCTCAAGCACCATGCTGTGGTATCTTTCAATAAAGCTCTTCAGGGGCTAATAGTCCTCATATTTCATTAGTCACAACTTCCCACCGTCTTCTTTGGGACACACGCTCATTTGAAGTGCCAGATAAAAGACTTCCTAAGTTGAGAGAAACTGCTAATGCTTCTCGGGCTTAGACTTCTAAACCACAAGATCGCAGGCCCGCCCAGGGTTAAAGGGAACACCCTGCATATGGCCTCTCCCACCATTCCTTGTACTTCCATTAACAGGACAAAAATCTCAATGTGAGATTAGGATCGATTTGACCCCTGTATAAATTTATAGACGGCATCGTGAACCGCATAGGAAATTCTGCCAACAAGATTTCTTCCGTAAAAGGAGAAGCCATATCTCCGTCCTGACCATCCCCTTTATCCACCTTCAGATTTTATTCCCACTTTTTCATTTCCTTTCTAAACTAGGCTTTCACATGGTTATCAGTATCATCATGTTGCTCCCCCGAACATCCTCACGTCTGCTGTCCGAACACGACGTGCGCCATGGCTAGATACTCTCGTTCCCCTCTTCCGTATCTCTTATCTTCTCCCTTCTTTGAGTGTGGGCTAGTGAATCTGACTTGATGTTATCTGATGTTCGTCTCTTATTCTTCTTCCCTCCACATTCTTTTCGCTGCAGGGCTCTCGCTATCACCACTGATCTCACTCTCTGTGGCTCCTTTCTCCTGGAGTCATCGTCACCACTTAGGTTACCACCCTTTCTCCTTTCGATTTCTCCTTTCTCTCTCATTCCTTGTGTGTACCAGTGCCAACCTCATATTCTTTTCGATATCTCATTCTCCGAATGGGACCAGCCTCCAACCTTTCATATTTTCTTTTCCAGCACTTCCAGTTCTCCAACATGGCTTCATGAGTGTCTGGTTCTCCTCTCTATCCTTTCGCATGCCCTCCTCCATTTTCCCATCCACTATGTTGTTGAACTCTCTGACGAACTATGGTTCCCATCTTCCGCCATCGTCTTACCACGCTAGTTGATTTTTGCTCCCTCCCCATAGACGGCGCCAACTATGATGGGTGATTTTCATCCCAGGGGCAGTTTCGAGATAACCCTCCCGAGACAATCCTCCTTCAACTTGAATTTTTTTGGTTATGGAGAGACCAAATGCAAATTTGGCAAAAGATAAGATACACACAAGAAATCGAAAAGAAAATATTTAACGTGGTTCTGCAGAGCTTAACCAACCTACGTCCACGGTCACAAACTGGGGTGGGGGTTCTTTTTATTACCTAACCGAGCTCGGCTAACCTATTTTAGTGAAGGTCTAAAGAAATCGAGCAGGTTATTCTCTTACAAATGGTTCTCAAATGGAAATTTTCATAACCTTTACAAATGTGATCAACCATCCCTTATATACTAATGGATATCCAACACTGTTGCCATATCTTTGTGACGATAGTCCTGCAGGTCTGCGGATTTTCGGTGATTTGACAGGTTCTCTTCCCCAAATTGCCATCGCCGAAAGTAAAATCTACCCTCTGAATTCCTGTCACATCACGCAGTAAAAGTACATTGTCAGACCTTTTCATTAATAATGACAGCCTTCCGAATTTCAAACGTGAGAGTTTTGGAGGGAAAAAAATCTAACTGCTCTGATCCCACGCCGGTTTTTAAGATGTCAGTCAGACGACGAGCTGAACTGCGCCAGCCATTCCGACCTGACCTAATATACCTGATCTCACTACCCCGATCCTGGGAGAAGATAGAAATGAACCGAGCTACTGGACTATTATGGTTGGTCTCGGCTCTGATGTTGTCGGACTTTAAGAACTGAATCATGATGTGTCCTCTGGTCGGTCAAATCTGGGGGATTGTGTCTAGACTCCATGTCGGGTTGAAGAACGATACCTATCTTCTGACCCCTGGTCCTCCGGATGAGTGGAAATTCCTTCTTTTCCCTTATCGATCTGCTCAGAAACTTTAGCCGCGGAAATACCCATCAACACAAGGGATCGACTTTTTGTTTATCAAGTAATAATTATGAACTCTTTACTTATATCTATATTTTGTTGAATTTTATTGTTTGTGAGATTAATTACACAAATAATTGGCGCCATCTATGAGTAAATGAAGATGAAAAGATGTGTTCATGATTTCCAATAATTATTGAATCCAAGAAACGAGTTAGCATGGCCCCAAGAAAAAAATAGTTCATGATCTCTGTATCCGCCGCTCCTTAAGAAGAATAATTATCAAACCATCTGATACCCTCGGTGGACATCTTAATAATTAAGAATGAAATTATGAAGCAAATAGAAGACCAGATGCAGGCCATGAAAAAGCAATATATGGAACATGCCATGTAGTAAGAAAACCAAGCACTCAAAGCTCAGATCAATGGGGCCGGGCCCAATGAAGATAAAGGGAAAGAAAAGGAAGTCTAGAACCCCCGCAAGCAGGGACGACCATAGAAGAACCACAGTGAAAGACCTAAAGGATAAAACCTTATCCAGATTGATGATGCAAGCTTCGATGCAGAGGACTCTAGGGTGTAAGGGTTTCAGAAGGTAATTCAGGTAAACGCAGCGGAACGCGGAAAATCAAAATTTTCCGAATTCAATTATTTTTCTTGGGAAATTAAAATAAACTAATTTATTTCAATTACTCAATATTCAAAAACTGAAATTTTTTCCCAAAAATCAGATTTTTCAGAATTTATCATTTTGCCCCAAAACTTTGTATTTTAATTATTTTAGTCCAAAATTGTCAAATACAATTCTAATTGATTCCAAATCAATTCCAAAATGATTTATTCATGTCTAATACATGAAAATACAATTTGCAATTCAAAGAAACAGATTTTTCCCTAATTTCTGAATGGTCCCTCGATTTTCAAGAATTTACAATTTGGTCATTTTGTTCAAAACATGCCAAGATCAAATCCAAAAATTCCCAAATTTAATATGCATCATATATACATCAAAACTCATCACTTATATGAAAATCCCCATATTTGGTGAAGGTTCAAAACCCTAATTTTAATAATTTCATAAATTAACAAATTAACACCAAATTAATCAAATTCAAGAGTTTAATTCAATTCTCACAACACCAATCAAGCCTCACCATCATGAAATACGTCAAGAACAATTCTAGGTCTAACATGAGTGGCTAAAATACTCTAGAATGACAACTAGCCATCAAAATGGCAAAAAGTATGATTAAAGAACAATTTCAAGCAAACTAAATTAATATACATTCTTTCATCTTCAATCCAAGTTCCCAATCATCAAATCACAACCATGAAAGAGTAGAGAAAAAACTAGGCTACACATATTGAAGCTTAGTATGCTAGAAATATTTTTCATTAAAGGAAAAGTAGGAAAAACTTACTTAAAATGCTTGACTTTCCAAGTTTTTCCTTTCTTTTCTCCTTAGCTCTCTTTCTCTCTTTTGGTATTTGATTTTTAGGGTTCAAGAATGATGAAACAAAAAATAAAAATGGCTTATATAATTTCCCAAGGATTACCGAATTTTGGGTAAAAAATATAGGCCACAATTTTTTTAATTTGTTTTATTAATTGGAAATTGATTTAATAATATTTGTGGTATCAAATTATCAAATAATTCAATACTTATCACAAATACACCAATTAAATCATGTCAAACCAACCAATTAAAATTGGCCACAATTTCCAATCAAAAAATGTCCTTTATCTTATCTTAATAAGTAAAAAGATATTAAATATTTAAATAATCTAATTATTCAACAATTGAATAAATAAATAATTAAATACAAATATCTTAAAATATATGTATTATATTTACATTAAATAATCAAAATACATATATCAATTATAAATTTCAAATATCACAATTCGACATTTAATAAATGGCCAAAGGATCTCAAAAGCATGTATCTTCGTTTAACCATTAAACGACTTATAAATAATCAGTATTATTTATAAAAGTTGCCCTAGTGCCCAACGAGTATATCTCATTAGTGAGACTCTCTAGGTTCAGGCATATCCGTCACGAAATCCAATTTCGTGTCTATAATCTACCCATCCGTAAATTATGATGAACACGGATAAAATCTCTGAATGATACAGGTCGAGGTCATTGTATACGTATAATCCTTCCGTCATAGGTATCCGAATTATCCCAGAGATATAGATATAAAGGTAAAATCTCTTTAGGTATAATTCCGTCAACGATTCTATCAGCAATCTCTTAAATAACACTTAGAACTGATTTCTACAGTGTACCACGGGCCCATGGATTTAACAGATTGCTAATTCCATAATGGATACCTATGCTCTATACACAAAACTGACGACTCCTATCTTGATACACACAAGATATCATGAGGATCGGTCCACACCCAACGAACATGCGGAGGTCTGATCTAAATAGATCGGTGACGTGACTGCCATCAAAGTGTGGAGGATACCTCATATATCCACAGTGGTACCTCAAGTCGGAGGACCACTATGCTCACTCAACCCGAGAAGATTCTTATTGACATTGGTGTACCATCTATTAAGAATCTTCAGCGAGTCATTGACCGGCGTAATCACACGCGTATAACGCAAGCGCACGTATCGTTCAAGTACTATAAAAAGTATCGATCCCACGAGGACTTAATACCTAATCTATTAATTTTATTAGGTCAAATGATTACTAGCATCTAACAAGTTGATTGATTGATTTGAAATGGTGATGATTTTGAATTTAAAAACAAGTAAATAAAATTGCACGAAAGTAGGTTTAAGAAAATTCAATATTAGGAAACTATCTAGAGTTGTGAATCTTCCAATATCATTTTAAAGATGAAGTGGTTATTTCATTTTTGTGTAATATATCGGTTTACTAACCCGGAACATGAAATTATACAAAAGCCTCTGTCGATGGTCATACGCAAATACCCAGTTTAACCCAATTGAACCATATGTCTATGTTAACCAAATTACCTGGATTTATTAAGTTTAAGTTCCAATTATGGCTACCCCCGCCAGACAAGTATATGTCTATCCTGTAAGGAAATATACTAAAGGGTTATCTATCCTCAAGGAAGATCGTGGGCTATTAAGTCTAAGGGTGAAACCTAAAATTCCCTTAACAAGGTTATTTTAGATTTACCAGATCAATCTTATTAGTGGCCAATTAACAAGACGCATTAAGCTTAAGACTTAATAAGTAAACCTTTAAATTACCCAAACTATAAAATAACCCCTTATAAACCGGTGATATTAGAATTCATCACAACCCTAGATAACTAACTTAGTTACGAAACATAACTAGGGCTAGTAAAAACTTAAAAATAAAATACATAAATTACAATGCTAAAAAGTAAATACGGTAAAATAAATACTGAAAAGTAAAATTACAATAAAATAAAATGCTAAGGTAAAAGGATCTACTTTAAATACTACTAATTTAGATATCTCCCTTAATATAATATATTAACTTGTGATGATATTACCAACCAGCCATATAGGCGGTAACCTGATTAAGTCAATTAAGTCTGACCAGCCATATAGGCGGTATTAAAATTTGTCGATAAACCTGCCATATAGGCGGTAAGAAAGTTTAATTACCAACCGACCAATCTAGCGGTATCCTTGCTTAGTCATATTAAAACCAGTTTATAAATGATTACCAACCGGCCAATATAGCGGTATCCTCATTAAGTCAAATTTTAAATAGTGAATATATTATAATTAAGGGAGATTAATCTAAATAGCAATAGTAAAAGAATTACCTTTCACCCTAGCATGGGGAAGTTACCTCCTCATGGTTGAATAGTAAAAATTGTAAAAGTAAAGAAAGTAAATTACTATTACTATTACAGAATGTAATTAAAATTATTTACAAAACTGAAATTAAAATAAACTAGATAGAAAAATCCTTATTTACATCAGAGAATTCAGAGAGGAAGGTACATCTGAAACTGAAATTTCGAGCTCAATTTATAGGCCTCGGTAACCCCATTGCGTCGTGACGCGCAAGTTTCTTCTTGCGTCACGACGCGCTGACGTGTCGCTCTCTAATTCGTCAGCTTAGATTCTTATCCATTGATGTGGCAATTGCAGATGATTAACTCAATAATTATGCTGACATGGCGCTGACGTGGCGACACGTGGCGAAAGTGATTTTCGGCACCGTAGGATTGTGACATGTGGCACGCTGTGATTGGCTGATGATGATGTGGCGGTGACGTGGCATGTTGAATCTGTCAACTGGTGAAGTGGATGATGACATGGCTGACACGTGAAGTGACATGTGGCAACACGTGGCGATGGTGATTGTCGGCACCATAGGATGATGACACGTGGCACGGCGCACGTTAGCAGATCGGCTGTGATGGTGACACGTGGCACGATGCATGTTAGTAAAGTCAAACTTCTCAGATTATGACATGTGGACCCGGCGCACGATAGCATGGAGCGGCACATGTTAGGCGCCGCGATGCGTCAATTTACAATTTTGCCCTTTTGTGTCATTTTTCACTGTTTTGGTCGCAAATCACCTCTAGAGAGTCCTGAAACTTTATTTATCTACAAAATAACACAAAACACATCAAAATATTCATAAACTCAAGAAACTATACAAAATATTAGGTCAAATGAGTGGAAAATAGTGATACATTTACCACTCATCAGTCATTCAGTGTTTATCCAATATAAACACCTACGTGTCTATACGAGTCTCCCAAGACTCATGGTTCATTGAGAAACCATTAGAATTAAACATTCCAATATACGACACGTACTAGTCTCAACGGGTTTACTTACTGACCAAGTAATTGTAAACATTGACCATGAACAGTTAATGAATGATACTGTTATGATACCGCTTGTAGGCACTGCATTTTGCATATAAGTCCCTATGATGAGTCTCATTTGGAGACACTACCTTTTAAGTCACGGAAGTCACGGGAAACGGACGTCGGAAG
Source organism: Zanthoxylum bungeanum (assembly GCA_019454045.1). Lineage (NCBI taxonomy): Eukaryota > Viridiplantae > Streptophyta > Magnoliopsida > Sapindales > Rutaceae > Zanthoxylum > Zanthoxylum bungeanum. The sequence goes on along the minus strand of SKCR01035381.1, from coordinate 124,076 downwards.
AGGAAGTTCAAAATAAGTATGTCATCAGATTCAATTCACATGTTCACTTCTTTCATTCGTGCTGCGTTCGTGAACACGTTCGAACGTCAAGAAGATTGCGGACGTTCATGTAGCATTCGAATCGGCGTTCGAACGGTGTCGGTACCTCTGGTTTTGCTGCTAGGCTCACACCCAAGCCCAATTAGCCCACCAAAACCCACCCAAAAATAATTAAAACATTTAAAACACATGTCACAAATTAAAATAATATCCTCCCTAAATTAAATAATCCACTTACCTAAATAAAACAAATCATATACCAAATTAAAATAAAACAAATAAACATCCAATAAACCTATTCCTAATTTAAACAAATCTTGTCCCCAATTAAATATATGCTTTCCTTGTGTGACACTAATTAAATGGAACATCTTTAATACACAAATCTTATTCCTTTTCAAACAAGAGAAGCCCTAGCAATTGTCTATAAAAGAAACACAAATCCAACACTCACACCCCTAGCTGATTCGCACAAAAAACTCTTGGTCCATTCACACATAACATTCACAAGAAACCTCCAAGCATTCAAAAAATCCCTTACGTTGCCGTCCAACCAAACCACCATCAAAACCAGTCCAGCCGCACATCAACAAGCCAAAAACAACCACACATCAACAAGCCAAAAATAGCCACATATCACCCTTAAAATAACCCCTACATCCACCGAAAAATAGCAGCCCATATACCTTAAAATAGTAGCCTAAATCACCAAAAACAGTGAACATAAACTGCACTTTAAAACCCTTAAGATTACTGCACAAAACAGCCCCTAATACAGAAAAAAAAGTCCAGAAAACTACAGCAAACAACAGTAGCGGAACGGAGTAAAGACAGTTGTCCAAACAATGAAACAGCGAAAGGAAGCAGTGGACCAGTGAACCGGAGGAGTTGCGGAGCGTTAACACTTCCGACGATCGTGTACCATACGTCCGAGAGGTGATTTAAAAGGTTAGACCTGAGGGCACTTCTATTATTCATTTTTATTCATCTCTTAATTATTTTATTTATTTTCTTCACATGAGAGTCGTTTGTGGATGTGTGTTGTGACCCTTGGATGAATGGGAAATGTGTCGTCTCTTGTGGTATATAGGATGGAAACCCAGACGTAAATTTCATAGCCGAATCCGAATGGACGGTAGTGCGGTCCGTACTTGGGATACAACTCCACGTACCACTTGAGCAAATGGCACATATCTCGCTTCATTTTATCTTGATTGTTTATTATCCACATTTTATATTTCGCCATTTACTTTATGTAAGTTATTTGTTTGTGTATTGATGATGCAGTGCGCATGGGCTAACTAGGGTGGATTAAAGGTCCTATATTCGAGGGAAAATGCCCAAAGGCTACCTTTACCACGATGTTTTGCCGCGCCGGACGAAGTATGTTTGATTGAATGTGAGATATGCTTAATCAGACATACGAAGTTCCACATCATTGTCTTATTCATTTGCATGCATAATAATATAATGCGCATGGGCTAACTAGGGTGGATTAAAGGTCCTCTATTCGAGGGAAAATGCCCAAAGGCTATCTTTACCACGATGTTTTGCCGCGTCTTTTGTTATGTCATCGATCGTTTGCATATTATTGCTTTATTTACGCATGTATTACATTCTAGTACCCATGGGTTAACCATGGTGGATCAAAGGTCCTCTATTCGACGGGAAATGCCTAAAGACCACTTTTAACATGATGTTTTACCACGCCGGATGAGGTATGCTCGATTGAATGGGAATGAGTTCAATCGGGCACACGGGGTCCTACATTGTGCATATGTATATGTGTTTGCATCGTCTTTCATGCATCAGGTCCTGTCCCGTTCGAACGCGTTATCAAACACTATACGAATGCGAACATTCTGTTTACCGTTCGAACACGTTTACGAACGCTATTCGAATGCGTATGTGTTTTTTTTCATAAGGTCTTGTCCCGTTCGAACGCGTTATCAAAAGCTATATGAACGTGAACCTTCTATTTACCGTTCGAACGCGTTTACGAACGTTACTCGAATGCGCATGTGTTTTGTTTCATCAGGTATTGTCCCGTTCGAATGCGTTATCAAACGCCATACAAAACGCGAACCTTCTGTTTACCGTTCGAACACGTTTACGAATGCTACTCGAACGCGCATTTGTTTTGTTTCATCATGTCTTGTCCCGTTCGAACCCGTTCTCAAATGCTATACGAACATGAACCTTCTGTTTACCGTTCGAACGCGTTTTCAAATGCTACACGAACGCACATACACTGAACGGATTCCTTTTCATCTCATTCCATGAATAATTGCTTCTTGGGTGATTTCTATTGTATTATGTAATTAATCATACTATTCCATTGTTGACACTCTCACCGTTATCATCTATTTGTATTCCCGCATTTATCTATTTGATGTATTCGTGAGATTGTGTTCAAGCATGATTAGGTCATTAGTATGTTGCTTGTTTCTTAACCATGATTTATCCATTAGTACGTTATTCCCCCATGCATGATTTGTTTATCTTCTTTCGCAATAGGCATTCAATTTATGCTTATGTTTATGTTGTTATTTATTTTTCGTGCTTGATGATTCAATATGTTTATGAGATTATTGGGTGATATCGTATGTTTGCCATTATGCTGATTTATGTTATACATGCGAATTCAGGAGTAGATTATCCTTGGAAATAAATGTTGCTTAGGCTTGGTTAAATTATTGCACAAATCATATCATTACAAGTGGCATAAGTAAGGGACCATTCCGAACCCAACGGTTTGAGGTCTTCCCTTGCGAGGGGTGAGTGCGGCCTTAAATCATTTTCCCGGTTCACACCGGGTGGCGACTCCATGTTATTTCTCCAGTTTAGTTCCCCCCTGGGCTACTCCGTACTCCCGACCGGGCCGTGAGCCCGGAACAGCGTCGTCCAACATCTGTGTCCTACAGTCTAGTGACTCCAATAGGGATAGAGAATTGGCCTCGAAATAATGTCTTGTAATGTTTGGATTTGTGCTTTAATTAACCGTGTTTACCGTGGGTTGAAATAGGTTTAATCAAAGTCATTTTTAAGGCTAGGTAATGGTTTGGTGTCTTCCCTTATTCACTACCTTTCTATAAGGAAAAGCTGCGAAGGCACCTAGATAATCATGTACTCGTAGCCTATTGTGATGGACTAATTTGGAGGACCCGTTGTTTATTCCTGTCACCAAACTATAAGAGCCTAAGATGCTTGGGTTTTTAAGAGAGTTCGCTCCGCCCTCCCTCTGGGGAATCTACAATGGGAAATCCATTTAACAGTCAGTCACACACCTTGACTCGTTGGCACATACCGTAAGGTATAAAAAAGGTGCGCTCACTTGGTCGCTCGAACCCTTGAGTGGGGAGACCTAGTTGTGGGCAATCCTTCGCCAGCGAGATTCTTTGTCCACAATCTCATAAACCCACACGTAGACCGGAGTTGTATGGCCTATAGCAACTATTTCCTTGTGCTTGTGGACCATCCTCATTTGGATGCAGTTGGACTTCTTGTCAGAAATGCGAACTTGTTGGGCCATTTAAACTGGGACGAGTTCGTATCCTATGATAATTGGGCCAAAGGCTTCTAAAATGTCGATGGGCCGCTCTGTAGAAATTATTACTTTATGCTTGAATGCTTGGGACCATCCTCATTTGGATGCAGTTGGAGTTATTGTCAGAAATGTGAACTTGTTGGGCCATTTAAACTGGGACGAGTTCGTATCCTATGACAATTGGGCCAAAAGCTTCGGAAATGTCAATGGGCCGCTCTGTAGAAATTATTACTTTATGCTTGAATGCTTGGGACCATCCTCATTTGGATGCAGTTGGAATTCTTGTCAGAAATACGAACTTGTTGGGCCATTTAAACTGGGACGAGTTCGTATCCTATGAAAATTGGGCCAAAAGCTTATGAAATATCGATGGGCCGCTCTGTAGAAATTATTGCTTTATGCTTGAATGCTTGGGACCATCCTCATTTGGATGCAGTTGGACTTCTTGTCAGAAATGCGAACTTGTTGGGCCATTTAAACTGGGACGAGTTCGTATCCTATGACAATTGGGCCAAAAGCTTCTGAAATGTCGATGGGCCGCTCTGTAGAAATTATTGTTTATGATTGAATTATCTCTTTATGCTTGGGACCATCCTTATTTGGATACAGTTGGACCTCTTGTCAGAAATGCGAACTTGTTGGGCCATTTAAACTGGGATGAGTTTGTATCCTATGACAATTGGGCCAAAAGTTTCTAAAATGCTGATGGGCCATCCTGTGTTTGGGCCCCTTATCGTTTGAAGTTGTTTAACTATGTTATCGCAAATGTGTAAACCTGTTGGGCCTTTTCAACGGGGACAAGTTTTCACCTTGCAATAACATGATTGAATACTTTAAAATAATAATGGGCCAATTTATATGTTGCATGCATCGTACGTATCTCATGCATCTCATGCATACACACATCATGTTAACTCTCTTGTGTCTTAAGAGCCATCATAGATATCTGTTGGGTTAGGGAAAATGGAAGACTTTTTAAAAGGCCAATAGCAAACATGAGCGAATCAGAGAATGAGGTATCCTGTATGGATCAGTTTTTAGAATAGTCTCACCAAGATTACTGAACAGTTACAAGCCGTGATTACTGCTATGGCAAATATGGTTGTGCCCCGTGCTGGGGGAAATTCTGAGAATGTGAGGCGTGAGGAGCCTCCGAATGGGTTGGGGGATGACATCCCCACTTTTGATGATGACATGGCTGAATATACGACGGGAAGAATGATTGGGTCTCAGGCAGAATTACAGAAGCTACGGGATCAGATAGAATCGGTTACCCGTAAAATGATGGGTAAATATGAAGACTTGCTAGATTATGAGGTAATGACTTTTGAATAACAACTACCGGCTCAGTTCAAGATGTCTGATATGGCCAAGTTCAATGGGAATGGGGACCCGAGGGTCCATCTCTGACAATATGTGTCAGTTATGAGTTCAGGGGGCCTGTCACAGCGCCAAGTTCAGAAAATATTTGGGATGTCACTTGAAGGGGCGCCAGTAGTATGGTATCATAGCCTCGAGAGGAAGGTCAAGGAAGATTGGAGGGAATTGGCAGATGCATTTCTGAAATAATATGTTACAAACTTGGAGATTGATTTGTCACTCCGCGATTTGGAGAATACCAAGCAGAAGCCGGAAGAGAGCTTCAAGGAGTATGTAGATGGCTGGAGGAGCCAGCTTCTGAAGATGCAGACTCGGCCTTCGGAGAAGGACCATATAAAGATGATTATCAAGGTTACCAAACCCTCAATTTATGGCAAGTTAAGAAGGATGACCTCCATGATTACAGATTTCCGACAGCTGAGGGAGACTGTCATGGACATCGAAGAAGAAGAAGCGGAGAATAGAAAGTTCTATGGCTAGAATAGAAGGACTTTTGGGGGACATTCTGAGACCAAGCCCACTACTGCCGAAGTTGCTGCCATTAGGAACCGGCATTTCTCTAACCTGGGGAAGCCTTTATCTAAGGTGCTTGAGATGCTGAAGGCGCAAAGACTCCTAAAACTCTTAGAGCCTAAACCACTTCCAGATCCTATACCACCCAACCTTGACCTAAGCCTGTATTGTCACTTCCATCAGAGGAGAGGCCATGAAACTGACAGATGCACCCGCCTTAGGCATGAAATCCAAAACCTCATTGATGCCCATAAAATACCCGATCCTGAGAAGGAACAACCCAACACACACCAGAATCCTCTACCAAACTACCACTTCGTTCCACCACCCACCTACATGATCAACTCCGGCCTACCTGAAAGCTTTTTCCTCCAAACCCTCAACCACCCAGTTTCTTTCATGGGGATAGGGAACGACAGGAGTGGAGAACCATAGTCCGAGGAAGAAGGCAAGGCTGCGAATGATGAAGATGTTCCTCCTAGTTTATTTGATCTTGCATTTTCAAAGACATTGAGTTTATCTACTTGTTCGAACCTTTTCTTAATGATAATAAAGACGTTCATTTCGCTTACTTGCCTGAGTCTCTTCATTTCAACCTACAACATGAGTATATTTGGAAAAAGCATTCAACCCTGGCACTATGATACTCATCGATGTTTAGAACATAGAGAGTCCTCGGAAGAAGCAAGTAGAAAGGACATGATATCCATTCAGAAATTGGGAAATGGGGCAGTGAGACTGTCAGACTTGGAAGGAAATGAGTTCACCGAGCTGATCAACGTGGATAGATTGAAGCAGTACTTTGCCTAAGGAAGAGAAGACCGAGTAGTCACCGGCAGAAGACCTGACCCGACGGGATATGAAACTCATGCATGCATGCATACACGTAACATATTTGCATTCTTTTGTGTTTGTCTTGTTTTGTAATAACAGGTTTAAAAGAATAAAAAGGGAAAGTAGCAAAAGCAAGCCAACCAGAAGCAACACCCGTACAGTGTCATCAGTTTGAGGATGGAGCATGGGTTGAGGCCCACATCAGTATTAGTTTGGGGGAAAAGCCCCACATCAGTATCAGTTTGGGGTGAGGCCCACATCAGCATTGTCAGTATCAGTTTTGGGGATGAGTCCCGGGGGCGAGACCCACATCAGACGCCGAAAATGACACTTCGAAAAAGGAGCATGGTTCGGAAATGCCATTTCCGAACCATGCTCCATTTTCGGTCCACATCAAAACGTCGAAAATGGCACTTCGAAAAAGGAGCATGGTTCGGAAATGGACCAATATCACATCAGACGCCGAAAATGACACTCCGAAGATGGAGCACGGTTCGGAAATGGACCAAAGAAGGCATAACCCATCGGAATAGGAAACATATCCATGCATACATGCATACATATCACATACATACAATTTTTGTTTTGTATTCGCATGTTTGAAGCGGCAAAGACCATCTCATCAAGTAACGGTTCAAAAATGAGCCACGTTCTCGCACAACATGGTTCGGAAATGGACCACAACAGATTCCGAAAATGGCGCTCCAAAATGGAGCACACACGACAGATGTCGAAAATGGCGTTCCAAAATGGAGCACCCACAACAGATGCCAAAAATGGCGTTCCAAAATGGAGCACACACAACAGATGCCGAAAATGGCGTTCCAAAATGAAGCACCCACAACAGATGCCGAAAATGGCGTTCCAAAATGGAGCACACATGACAGATGCTGAAAATGGCGCTCCAAAATGGAGCACACACAACAGATGCCAAAAATGGCATTCCAAAAATGGAGCACAATTCTAAAATGTGGACCACCAGATCAACACAGTTCGAAGCAGTAGGCAAGTCAGGTGGCAGCTGGCGAGCCAGTTAAGTAAAAATGCACAGCATAACTTTGATGAGATTGTCACTGTCACACACTGCACAAGTCCCATCAAAGTGGGAGCAATACACACAGAAACAGAGCAGAAATGGGAGAGACACACGTTGAAAAGAAGGAGGGCCAGGCCGAAAGGAGAGGCTAGGCCGAAATGAAAGAAAAATAGAAAGGTGAGAAAAGAAATCAGGCCGAAAGAGAAAGAAAGAGGCAGAGCAGGTGAGGCCGAGAAGGAAGATGGAGAAGGCCAAGAGACCTAAGGGTTGAAAGAGAGGCCGAAAAACAGAGGTGAGAAAGAGAGACAAAGCAGATAAGAAGAAGGATTTTGTAATTTCTACCTATGCTGTGGTTGTATTTTTTGTTTATCTAAAATGCATAGTTTCATCCAAGTAAGTTTTCCCCTCATCTCCTCATCTTTTATTCTTTCCATTTCTTGAAAAATGTGGACTAGTTCATGCATCCATAGTTTCGAATTTATGAAGGTCCAAACTTAGGATTAGCTCATTTTGGATAACCAAGCCAGTGGAGTGGATTATTCGTACTTTTGATGAGGTTATAACATGGATTTAGTACTAGATTAGTGACTTTTAAAAATTTGAAGATTGGGTCTGTTCAGACCGTGAGCCAATGGCTGAAAAGGATAATGGATTTTGAGGTTTGGAGGCATCTAGGGTGAAGGCTTTCTTGGATTTGTGACTATAGCATAAAATACAAACATTTGTGTGCAAATGGGTACTTGACCGAACCATGAGGACAATGTTTAAAAATATGTGGCGGCGCCTCGATCCGAAAACAATTGTTGAACTAGAGATAGATAAAATTGTAAATATGACTTAATAAATTTGATATTTTATAAACTTTATAGAGATATTTTGAAAAATTCAAAAGTTTAGAAGAGACTTATGCTACTTTATTGAACATATACTGGATTAACAAATGATTATTTCAAATTTATTGATATATAAATTATGTATTTTTTTAATCATATAAGTATAATATTTCCTTATGTACATTACAATACTATATCCAAAGAAAAGTAACATATATATTCCGCCATAAAGACTAACTTGATAAATATGAATTTATGAAAAAATTAGTGACAAAAGAAAAAAATTTATATGGAATATGAAAAACCTTTAAATCTCTATGATAAATAAAAAAAAAAAGTTTCTTGAGCATATGAAGAATTAAAGCTCAGAGAGAATTATTATAAGGCTAATTATGTAAAATGAAATTTCACTTGCTAATTATAATATTCAGAAAAAAATATTCAACAATTTAATTATTTTTCCCCAAGGGTAACAGTAACACGGTCAAATTAACAGTTGTAGTTATCCATCCTCGTCAAATTATTTGATCGAACGAATTATTAATTATTCATGCACCTTAATCCTCTTCCACTTTCGAAAAGACTAACCTAATGCAGAGACGAAGCTGATAAACCAGATGCGAAGAAGAGACGAAGAAGAGACGCCGATGAATTTAAGACGAGGAATGTAAGAGAAACCCTAGACGAAGCTGATGCCTTTTTTTCTTAGAAATAACGAAGCTTTAATGCCTTTTTTTTTGTTTATAAAGACGCCAAAACATCGTCGTTTTGGTGGGATAACAAAAAAATAAAAAAAAAAGTCTGAACGTGAGGCGGCCGCCTCAGGCCGCCTCGAACCGAGTTGGCGTGAGGCCGGCTGAGGCGCCCGCTTCACTCGGCGAAAGGCGGAAAATTTGGCTTAGGCGCATTAGGCGGCCGCCTCGACGCGCTGACGCCGAGAGGCGGCGATTCGGCACCTCGAGGCGGCGCCTCGAAACTTATTTTTAAACAATGCATGAGGATGAAAGGGGTTTGGGTTGCAGTTTGTTAATGACTTAGATATGTGATTGATGTTTGAAATGAAGATTCAAATAATGTGTTTACATATTGAAATGGTAGGTAGTAAGAGGGGTTTGGCCATTGCATATGGAATGAAAGAGTTTTGGTTTAGAGACTTAGGTTGAAAGTAATCCAGACCTAGTATTTAGTATGAAATTAGAAAGAATTTTTGAGGCTATTGAGTTGTAAAATGAATGGAAAATCGCTAGTAATCCTAGGGTTTGGGAATTCCTGGGTTTTGGGTATAAGTTTATCAAGTGGTCAAATTGGGACTTCAAGTGTGTAATGAATTGTTTGTATCCCCTTGTGAAAATAGAATTTGGAATTAAAACTGCAATAATAATGAAAAGTGTTGTGGTTGTGTGTGTGTATAGGGTACAGATTAATATGTGTGGTGGTAGTTTGGGCATTAGTAGTTTACAATGGTATAAATAGGTATTGGTGAATTGATGACAAGCATGTGCCGGTATAAGTACATATGGTTTCTTTTTCATTTGTCTACTAGAAAATGAATTGCATAAGGATTGTGTCTTTTAGTTTGAGATGGTTAAGTGTGACATTATAAAGCTTGAGAATTAATAAAGTCAGTTGCCTACTTGATATTGATACTGTTTTTACTCTGCGGCTCAATATTATTTGAGGCATGTTACTGATATAGAGAGTTGGTTCTTTTGACATTTTAGATACTTCTCTCGCATGATAAAATTATAGTTTGAGCATAAGATAAAAATATAGTTTTATTTTGTAGTATATATATAATTAGACATGTTGTCCCCTAGCATGTGAAGATAATGTAAAGCAAATTATTTTAATTTTAGTTCAGTTGTTTATAGCTTTACGTGTATCTGGAGTTCTTCTGATTGAGCAAGTTGATATGTATAGGTAAGTATATATAAGTATGACCATAAAAAGGTAAGTTTTGTATATGCATTGAGCATATAGATGTATAAAGAATTTCAATAGATATGCATGAATGAATGCATGTACATGTATAATAGTATAAAGAAATGCATATGCACATTCACATGTTATGATTTTCAGAATTTAAGTTAAAGTTAAGGTTGTTTTGAAATTCAAGGTGTTTCAAATAATAGTTTCAAATGTTTTCGAAAGAAATGTATTTCAGAAACACGGTTTTATTTTTCGGGGCATGAGGTAAAAACTCACCCCAGCATGTGTCTTGAGATTCAGTTGGAATTGACGGATATCATATGGATTCGGGATTTGGGATTTGACCCATCCCAGTTATACATTGTTGGAATTGACAGATTTATATATATGTGCACATGTGGAGGACTGAGGGGATGCTCTCAGATCCTCGAGCGGGACTAGGGGGATGGCGATACGTAACGCCTCTAAACATCGGTGTATTCGGGGGGACGGCGATACGTAACTCCCCTGAATACCAGATGGATACTTTGGTACAAGATGACCGTATATTGATTTTCAGATTTTGGTTTTCAGAAAAAGAATTCCAGATTTCAGTTTTCAGAAAAAGAGTTTAGAAAGTGATTTTAGAGAGAAGTACAAGAAAGAGTTTTCAGTTTTCAGATTTTCAGTAAACAATTTTCAGAAACAAGATTTTAGAAATAGTTTCCAGAAACCAGAGATTCAAAGCATGATTTTAGAAAGATAAGTTTTATTAAGAGATTTTCAAACAGAGTTTCAGAAAGAGTTTTCAGAAAGCAGTTTTTCAGAAAAGGTTTTTCAAAAAGTATTTTCCAAAGATTTGGCATAAGTAAAGATCAGTATAGCTTATAGGTTAAGCATATAAGTCATACATTCCGGTTAATATATGAAATGCATATAGTTAACATTGAAGCATGATAGCGTGATTACATCTATATGGATATATGATTGATGTATGTATTGTATTTTGTATCATGATTACATCTATGTGATTATGATTGATGCCTGTGTGTATTATATGATTACATATACATGTATGGTGTTATTGAGTTGAAAATAGAAATTTGCAAATTCATGTATTTATAGCATTTAAGCTTAATAAGTTCGAATATGAATATATGAAATTACAGATGTAAGGTACATTAGTTTGCATATGTTTATGATATTGTGATAATTTGTTATGTAAGTGAATTTATTTACTTGCGTGCGAAATATATTAATGATAGAATTAGTATATAGAATATAGACAGTTAAAGACGAATGCTTAATAGAAAGAATATTATATAAATCCGATTTGATGATATTTCAATGAAATACAAGAAAGGTAAGTATGATAAATAACCAAACTAGATTAGCAAAGAATAAGTAGTTAAGTATTGAGATATCAAAGTAGCGCAGCAGAAACGCGATGGTGACAGACTTAATAGATGGGGATGTAATAACTTGATGAGTATATTTTAAATGCATGAAAATATAAATAGTAAACAAGATTTAAAGTTTGTGTATGATCAATTGAGGATATTGGTAACAAAGTAACATGTTTGTGAAATGATTAAGAAATAGACAATTAGTTCAACCCAGTAAATGTTTGCTTGGTCACATAGACAGCCAGATTAATAAAGAAACAGGATTCAGACTTTGCATGTGTTTGACGCACAAGGAATGAGCATAGACTTACTGAGTCATTATGACTCACACCACAACAGTTTGTTAGTTTTGCAGGTTGGTTACCTGATCGGTCAACGACAGACATCAGAGCTTGAGGAGCCGAATAGCAGCGTTGCAGTCAGCCAGTCACCAAGTCTTAGGGGAAATAAACAGTCTAGTAGTTTATTTTAGAAAAGTTTTTATATATACGTACTTTTGGGCACGGAGTCCTGGTTGTATTATGTCTGTATCGTATTTTAGTTGGGCCCTTAGATTGCATTAATGTTGAGATACCGGCCTGAGGCCGAGATTTTATTTTCATGTTGTAAATGGATGCTGGCTATAAGCCAGGTTGCATGATGTTACAAATATATCATGCCGAATTTTTTTCTAGAATCAAAGGCTTATGTAGATGGGTTTAGCCCGTCTCCAGCCGGTAACATCACTGCTAAGGCGGGATGTTACAAAATCGGTATGTTAAATAAACTTTCCTCAATACCAAAACAAACTTCCCTTAACTTCCTTTAATTACGACAACCTTATAATGGCTTAACATTCATGATTCATATGCATTTACACATTATAGCACCTCTCTTATAAACATGCCAAAAACAATTCCAAAGTTCTTATACCTATACATGCATACCAATACAACTTAACAAACGCTCTTTATAACATCCATTACTCATATTAGTTTTCAAATTCACTAATTCATTTCACATAAGCATTCACTATCCATATATTCTACGAGTTCTATCATACACATACATACACACAGTCACACACACAATCACCGTGCAACCAACCATGAAGCACACATAACAACCAATACATCACAAGACACATAATCAAACAATACATACATATAGTTTGTTTACGCATATAATGCTCGTACGTGACTCATTACCTATTTTAAAATAGGCATGAGATGAATTCCGTCCCAAAAGATTCCTAACCAGCTCGACTACTACACCACAAAATATCTAATCAAACATACATGCAGACGAACACACCATATAACATAAAACCATCACAAGATTTTTCATACACAAGCTCAAACATGACAAACATTTCTTATCATCTGGTATACATACGTATATACATCAAACATCTGAACATACCTATTACTTCAAATTATGATGCCATAGCCTTTACCAAGCTTCATGTCTTTTACATACGAATCAAACACACTCTGTCTCCAGAATTCTTCAGAAATATTCATTCATAACTACATCCATTCACATGCGTACTTTACCAATATAAAGAGCTTAGCTTATACCAATTTAGAAATCATGATTTGCTTCATTTGCCAATTCCATATATTTGACCTATACATATCTTAACATCATATGAATATAGGAATATATGTTTATACACTTATACATGCTTACACATGTCGGGGTTTTGCGCGGGCGCAGCGGAAGCGCGCGCTTCGGGTGAAATCGTAACTTCAAAACATTTAAAGTTACCAAATAAATTATTCAATATCCAATATGAATAATTCATTCATATTTCACCTAAACATATTTATTCGATATCAAATAATGACATAAATAGGTTAGAAACACCGCGAAACTTTACGAAAATATTTTTCCGCAAAATGGTATAAAACGCATTTTTTGTCCAAACGGACCAACCAATACACATGAGGGCTGCCCATGTAAGCCCCAATAGTACTTGGGCAGTTCATGGGCTGCCCAAACAGTGACCAATTCACTATTTGGACAGTGGACACCTGGTAAGCTCAAAATTTACCCGGTAACTCCGTTTTTCACCGTTTTCGCATATTTCAACTCCGAAATAATTTCCGACAATTGTTCCAATGCCCAAAAAACATCCAATACATTTATACAACATAATTTTCATCACCAAAATCACAGAAATTCCAGATCTGATTTGGTAACCAAAAATATCATTTTTCATGCTTTAAATCCAATTTTCTCAACATTAATCATATCAACATTAACACCAACAAAAGCCACCACCTATGAAGAACTCAAGAACAATTCTAGGAGTTACAAGAGTGGTCATTACACTCTAGAATGGAAAAAATTCATCAAATAACAAAATTGAACTAATATTACAATAATATTATCCAATCCAACTTCACACATGCATCTAACCTCCAAATCCATCCTCCAAATCAAAAAGCCCCAAAATCTAAGCAAGGAAGAAACCCCAAAACTTGTCTAGATACTCAAGAACAAGAAAAAACTTTCTAAGTTTAAGAGTTATGAAAATTACCTCCAAATCTCCTAAATTCCATAAACGTTTTCTTGATTTTCTTCACTTTCTTCCTTGATTCTTCAATAAAATTTTGGGTGTTTTTCTTTTGGTGGATTTCGGCCATGGCTTCCCCTTAGATAAGAAAACAAAATTTTCTCACTTTATAAAGCAAGTATAACCGACTTTGGAGGGGGGTGAAGGGCATTTTGGTAATTTGATCATTTTTAATCTAATTAAACAATAATAAACTTTAAGTTAAGAAATCTAATTTGTAAACTTCAAGCTTAATAGAATAATGCCACATGTAACCAATAATAATCAAACATATTGCATAACATTTATGTAATATTGAAATAATTTAATTATATAGTTATTTAACATTTAAACATCTAAATAATTAATTAATGTGATTATTATTATATATGTATTTTTATTTACATTAAATAAAAAATACATATATTAATGGCATGTGTCAAATTCTCATTTGATAATTAATTAATATGTATCAAATCAAATCTTGTATCAAATACAAATACATATTAATTATTAGTTGACCGAAATGCCCATAATGCATGTATTTTCGTTTAACCATTTAAACGATTCGAATTAACTCATATAATTCGGGGAAGTATTATGAATAATCTATATTATTCATAATGCGTTGCCCAAGTGCTCAACGAGTACACTTAATATAGTGAGACTCTCTTAGTTTAGGTTTATCTGTCACAGAATCCAATTTCGTCTCCATAATCCACCCACTCATGAATTATAACGACCACAGATAATCTCGCTAAACTATGCAAGTCGAGGTCATTGCATACGTATAATCCCTCCATCACAGGCTATCCATATTATACATGGGATATAGATAAGAACGTCAAATCCCTAAGGTATAATATATTTGCCTTTTAAATTTACGATCTCTAAATAACACTCGGAACTCGCTTCCGAAGTTATACCACAACCATGGATTTACTAAATCGCAAACACGTGTAGGATACCTATGCCCTGTACACAGGACTGACGGGTTCTATCTTGATACACACTGGATATCATGAGCATCAATAAACACCTAACGAATATGCGGATTTCTGATCTAAATAGATCGGTGACGTGACTGCCATCAAAGTGTGGAGGATAACTCATATATCTATTGTGGTATCTCAGGTCGAAGGACCACTATGCTCGCTCAACTCGAGAAGATTCCTATTGACATTGGTGTACCATATATTAGGAAATCTTCAGCTAGTCGTTTAGTATTTATCAAATAAACACCTACATATCTATACGAGCCTCCTGAGACTCATGGTTCATTGGGATAAACAATCGGACCAAGTCACGATATACGACATGTACTGGTCTCAGCGGATTTTACTAACCGACCCGTGTTAGTAAATCTTGACCAGGAACTTTATTTAAGGATATACAACTTATAGTGACGCTTCCCAATGTCAATTACAAACTACGTTGTAATTGCGCACTACATTGTAAATCCTAGGGTCTTTGTCTAATATACATGTATCACTAAATCAGATTTAGTTTCAATCTAATCATAATTAGATATCTAATCGTAATTAGATCAAATATGTATATAAAAGACAAGAGGTGCTACCATTAAATAAGTAATATTATGGAAAAAGGAATCGTTCGTATTCATGAATCGAACATAAATACGATCCAGATTGGCACTCCGAGCACCAACCCTAACAATTTCTCCCACTTGCTCTAGTGCCAATCCACGGTATCATATACACATCTAAATGTCTATCACATACTTATGGCCCTCAAGAGCTCGCCTAGCACTCAAAAAGTAGGCAACAACAAGTAAGCCCGCTATAAAAAATTGAGTTTGTCCAACAAACCCAATCATTTCCTTTAACCATCATCATTCATATTTTGTAGAACCCAAGTTCTACATCAATATGACTGATGCGATATCAATATTGTGCTATAACTATTAAGTTGCCTATGTATTTAGAGATCAAATCCAAAATACTATGTAGACAACTGCAAACACAATATTAATATCAAAACTTCTAATCTATAAGGTCACTATGCAACTTCATAAGTCAATACTTCATAAGTTACAACTAATTCCACTAATACAGTAGAATCAAGCGTGACACTCCCACTGCATCTTTTCTGACTCTAAATGACGTAGACTATCTAACTTCATAATTAGACTTAAAATTAATTTAATCCTAATGGTTACAGATTATATTCTCCATGAATAAAAAACTCGTTCTTAATATCTCCAAGATAACAAAGAACATGTTTCAAGACACATCCTATGGTCTATAACATATCAAAATAGTTCGTAACAATTACGATTAAATTGATATTTTTAATCGCACGTAATATAGTATTCAATATGCCATCATCCTATTATGCATAAGATTGACTAGACATTCCAATCAATTTCTCTTTCGACAAAGGAATCATCATTTACGAAAGATGAATACTATATATAAGAGACACACGAACTGTCAAACAGTTATACTAACTGTCATACAGATAGTCTTGTTGTGTCTTTTATTAGATCATATCTAATGCACGATTAATGGAAGTATCTCACAAGTCTCTTGTTTTATATCATATATAAAACTTTATATCAAATATTACAGAGACTACTCCCACTGCTTTCATGGATAAAAGAAGACTTAGGTAAAACTTTTACCTTACAAACATCTCATTATTACATTATAATGATAATGTCGTTAGGATATACAATACTAGAAAGAAATTGTACGCTCCCACTGACCCTACTGTCAAATATGTATTCTCTATGCTTTGATAAAATCACACAATATGACTGTATCAAAATTAGAGAACACAGATTTCCCGAAAGCTCACATGAGTCTACAATAAGCTCTATAAGCCATTATACCAAACTGGGATCTTAGCAGAATACAAACTCCAGGGCCATTCTAGAATGAACTCTTCAAACAAAGAAACCAAAATGGATCTATTATTCGAAGAAACCATTCATGAACGCCACTTTGCATTCTTTAGTCAAAATACATCGTTTAATATCAACATTAACCAACAGATCTTTAATTGTTCAATCAGTGTGACTAGAGACAAGTTTCCTCAGAATCTACAATAGATTACTGAGTATAACCTTTCTCATTGTCATACTATAAAAGTCAAACCTTTAATAAGCTCACTTTGCTTTTGCTGCGCAAATAATTTGCACATTTTATGAACGATTCATAACGAAAGCTTAATCAAGTTCAAAACTTGATCGTAGTAAGCTACGAACAATCTTAGATCTATGGTTCAATGCTAACTTTTGAAATTAATATCAATATCGCTCCCCATAAGTTTATAGATATTTTCTTCGAATTTGAAAAGAAAACAACAAAACAATTAAGTATCAAAAACTACGCTAATGATTCTGACATCCTATTAGACTTATATGGAAGCTTTCTAAGGGTCTTTTCATCTTATTAATTACGTAGTTCCATTTATAGTTTATCACTCTGACATTTGACTTCAATAAGTCAAGTCTTTTCTTCAATTGTTAACATCTGATGTTACACACCTTGTAATAAAATAATTTTATTACTCGGGATGGTAGAAAAGTTCTATCAAATAGAATACAATATTCTATTAAATAGAATAAATAATAAACTTTTACTTGTACCTCCAAGGCGCAAGTACTTTCAAATATATAACCATTATACAAAAGAAATATTCAAATCTCAAACTTTTCAAGATTCAAATTTTCTACCTATACATATCATATACGTAACTGTAGAAACTAAAGGAACCTTAATTCAAAAAAGATGAATAAGTGTTACTGGAGCATATCCCCAAGAGTATTGAAAACTAATTCGATAACACTTAATATCAAATTAATCAGATCATATAAGATTCGATTTCTCCCACTGATTAATTCCATCATGATGGAATTGTAGAAGGATAATATTGAGTAAGAAACACATTCATTAAATAACTTTAGAACTAATTTCCATAAATTCATATGTTTGATCATATCAAACATCCTTAAACAATTTAAAGACTCACGATGAATTTTAAAAATATAATTTTCAACACTTTAAATAAAATATCTTTAACCATTCAAAATATTCTATCCGCGTTTCATCAGAAACATATTGAAAGTTCTCGAACCATTCAAGATGTTCAATATATATTCTTTTAGAAACACGCAACTAAGTCATGAAAACTCATTAACTAAGTTATGAAGTAAAGAAAATTATCCAAGGTAATTTATAATTCATTAAACTACATACATCCAATGTATTAGTGTAATAAATCTGTAGTCCAATGACGATCATTGGTTAAATGAGATTTAATCACTTCCTGAATATAATATTCCTTAAATGGATAAGGATATATGGTGTGATCTCGTATCAGACCATCATTTACCATACGGAATAAGAATCTAACGCTTATGTGATAAAATCTCATAAAACACTGTTCTAAGTTATTTAATTAACCGAATAATTTCTTAATGTTTATCTTTTCATCAATGACATTACTAGTCATATTAAAATATGTAACAATTATTTATACAGAACAAGTAACTATCCAATAGTCGCAAGTTCTGATATCAAATATAAAAATAATCATTAAATATTATTTTAAATAACTAGATGGGAGATCTGGTATCCAATACCTACAATTGTCATATTGTGAGAATCAATATTCTCTATACATAACTATACACATCTCATTCTTTAGCTTTATAATTTTCCTTCAATTATTCACAACAATTTCAAATAATTGATTAGCAAACTGTGTCAAACACGTGACTTCTTAAAAGTCATTAAAGCCAATAAACGTCATTATAAGATAAAAAAAATACCTAATAGAGTTTTCTTAATGCCAGTCAAGAATCTCGAGACATGAACTAATTCACTTCAATCCTTACCGCACAAGAAACTATTCTCTCTAGATAATTATATCCTAAAATAGATATCTATTTTAGATTACTTATCGTGACTTAGAAACTAAGTCACCAACCACCTTGATTTTGAAGAAAATCGGAACAACAGTTTCTGATGGTTTTGACTAATCTAACAATATCCAATTCTACTAATATTTTAGTACCTATTCTAGAAATACGTAACCATAAGTGAAGTGAGAAAAAAAATTCAAATAATATGCATGTAGTAGATTAGAAGTTTAATTCTATTAACAATATAGAGTAAAGGAAAACTAAAATAACAATTTTCATAATATTACACACTCATTTAGTTATGGATTTTTAACCCAGCAGTGTCTCCCACTACTTTACGTAATACCGTAATCCCCAACGGAAAATGGGAATTCAATAATTAAATCAAATTCCACAGTGAGAAGTGGACCCTATGAATATATTTCGACTCACAACTTTGGCAAGATCTCGCCTACGTATATTCATTAGGTAGACAACTCATTGTCAATCACACTCACTGTGACTCCTGAATTTGGTCTAGACCGTTTCTCATTATGACAGCTTTGGTACGTTCACAAGGAAGCGTATCAAGGCTTCACTTGCCAATGACAAACTCAAGTTACCAATGTAGTCCTCACACATTTGGCACGTTCAGGATTTCCACTTTCACATGAATTTGTCTAGTATCAAATATACATTCGACATCGATAAAATTCTATCAACTACACCCCACACTGCTTTGGCAACTTTCGCGGATGCAGCTATAGAAAGATACCCATAAACCGTAGTGACAAGACGGACCAAGAACAGCATCCAATACATCACTTTACTTTACTGGCTTATTTAAGTGGGGATATTCCTCAAGAAAGCTTTGCTCTACATCAAATATAGAGTTAAAATCTAGATAAACTTCTAAACAGTTCAATTCTACCTTAGAAAACATAACTAACTTAACCATTAAATTTCCGTTGTTGTCCTGTTAGCGTGGAACCGAAAAGTCAAGGAAATATCTAAAATACATGCGCCCAATACATATCACTTTACTGCCTTATTTAAGTGGGGATATTCCTCAAGAAAGCTTTGCTCTACATCAAATATAGAGTTAAATCTAGATAAACTTCTAAACAGTTCAATTCTACCTTAGAAAACATAACTTAACTTAACCATTAAATTTCCGTTGTTTCCCGTTAGCGTGGAACCGAAAAGTCAAGAAATATCTAAAATACATGCATGTGCAAACATCAAAATTGATTATATATCATATATCAAGCATGAAAAATGTAATGGATGAAGGATCAGACCTGCTCTGATCCATTTTTGTTGGGATTTTGGCGCGACGCAGCGGAGCGTGCGATTCGGGTGAAATCGTAACTTTAAAACTTTTAAAGTTACCAAATAAATTAATCAATACACAATATGAATAATTCATTCATATTTCACCTAAAGATATTTATTCGATAGCAAATAATGACATAAATAGGTTAGAAACATCGCGAAACTGTTACGAAAACGTTTTTCCACAAAATGGCATAAAACGTATTTTTTTGTCCGAACGGACCAACCAATACACATGAGGGTTGCCCAGGTCAGCCCCAATAGTACTTGGGCAGTTCATGGGCTGCCCAAACAGTGACCAATTCACTGTTTTGACAGCGAACACCCGGTAAGCTCGAAACCCACCCGGTAACGCCATTTTTCGCTGTTTTCGCATATTTCAACTCCGAAACAATTTCCGGCAATTGTTCCTTTGCCCAAAAAACATCCAATACATTTAAAAATATAATTTTCATCTCCAATATCACAGAAATTCCAGATCTGATTTGGTAACCAAAAATATCATTTTTCATGCTTTAAATCCAATTTTCTCAACATTAATCATATCAACATTAACACCAACCAAAGCCACCACCTATGAAGAACTCAAGAAAAATTCTAGGAGTTACAAGAGTGGTCATAACACTCTAGAATGGCAACAAGTCATCAAATTGTTGGATAATATGACCCATAGCGTCACTATTTGTACAGATCATGGTGTTGTTGTACAAATTAACTATGGGACAAAGGAAATTGCACTCTTATCATTTGTGATTAGATCACCTTAGATGTATAAATGATTAGAGGTCCCTATGATTTATTCCTGGACGGAGAATGATATGATAGACAATATCAGTCCACGAAGGATTAATCATTAAATATCCCTAGCCGGAGTATTATCGAGACAGGACATCGATAATGCGGAATAGGCTAGTAATTGCACTTGTGCGCGTTGTGAGGGCACACGGCATAAAAAGCACACATTTAAGTATTGGATACTTATGCAAGTGTGATAGGAGGTTGTGTTTCACCCGATGGTACGGGAAACAGCTTCGCTCTGGATAGACCCATCGGAATCCCATTGGTATTATGACTATGTGTCTATGGGAGTCCGACATCAGGGTAGGTGTTGTTGGTCTTAACCTGAGACTTGCACCGCTAATGCTTACGACAATCAATATACTTTAGTTGAGGTCGTCTAGGACTCTAACCGGTTCTATGTACGCCAACTGCTGGGTATATTGAGAATCGTAGAGTATTGGGTGTGATGTCAAGACGGAAGTATCACTTCAGTCATAGTGGAGATGATGTCACGCATGATACGGTATTAGTGCTCTTAAGTGTTGCGCAACCATCGGGATATTATGACTAGGTCATGCATATCCGATTAGAGAGACTAGTTACCAGACATCCGACATGTGCTTCGGACGGGGCAACACTTATCCAGCCCCAGCCCTAGCACGTGACTATCCGATACTGGACCGATATACATAATACTTGGTATACTACGCTTGATACAGATCTTAAATATTCTTAGATGAATATGACCGGAGAATTGGGTAGACTTCGTGCTTTGCTGAAGCCGATCGTGTCTCGTAAATCGGTAGAAACGTAGTACTTGGTACGTACGTGATTCAGATAGTCCGACGACCGATTTGACTGCCAACATATCCGGGGATCTCATGGGTCGCTTCCCAAAGATTCACCGATGACGTATGACTCGCAACTTTATTAATCTGGGATTAATGTGATGAGAGAGAAAATTAATCTGGGATTAATTACAAGAGATATTTTATCTGGGATAAAATATCAATTTAAAGAGAGAGAATGATTAATTTGGAATTAATCGAGGAATTAATATATTGATATATTAAATGAAATTGGATTTCGACGCGGAATTAAAATTAGATTTTAATTCGGGCGAGCGAATTAATTTAGAATTAATTCGTTAGCGATGTGAATAGTGATTTCGCTAGGCGTAATCATTTAATTACGACGCGACGGAAAATTCGTTAATTTAAAATTAAGCGAATCCGAGCCCGAGATTATTTGCGAGCGCATTCGTATTCGAATTCGAGCGCGGCTCGTCAAATCAAGCATCAAATCGCGAGTCGAATCTAGCGTCACATCAAGCGTCAATCATGTCACTTGATGAGTGATGTGACACTTGATGATTGATGGGACTGATTGATTGCTAGTGATGGATGTGATTGGTTAGTCAAAGAGTGTTAAAACACTCAAGCTCACATTTGTCATTTGGAATGACAAATTTGGCCCTTTGACTTTTTGTTTTTGGTATATGTTTTTTGGAAAACATATTACAAAAAACAATTTAATCACAATTAAAACGTCTCCTCTCTTCTCTCCCTCTCTCTCACGCATTTTCTTCTTGTTCTTGAGGCAGTCCACTACCGTGAAACACAAGGGAAAATGGGGAAGCAAAGTGTGGTTTTGTGGCCAAACAAGAAGTGCTAGCACACTCCGGGATCAATGCGAAGGTGATAGGGAAGTCCCCCCATGAGTTGGGAACCATTTCGGAAAGCTGGGAGCTTGATTTGGTGACCAAAATCGAACCAGTGGCTGTGTTTTCTGCTACTGCGTGAGCAGTTCATGAAGGGCAGTGAGCTCGTTTTTGTTGGCCAAATCGTCTCTCAATCGCTCGATGTAAGTATTCCGCAACTTCGTCGTTGTATTCGCTGTGTTTTCATGCTTAGATTTGATCTTGGGACCTATAGAAAATCCAACAATGGCATCAAGAGCTTGGTTTAAAAGCATGAAAATGTTAGGGCTAAAATTTGGGCAAATTTTATTTTGAGCATGATTAATGAAATTGGATTGATTAGTATGCTTAAATGTGTTATTATTGAGGATTGATTGGATCAATTTGTTGAAATAAATGTTTGGAATATTTTTCCCCAAAATTTATTCACCTTGGCCGAATTTAACAATTAATTTAATGTCTTGGGATTTTTGATTTTTGACAATTGGATGTGTTGGAAATCATTCGGGATGATGATTTAAACGACGATTGCGGAATCAATTGGATTGAATTCGATTCGGACGTAAAATCCCAATTGCCAAGTATGTTATTTAGCATGAAATTGGGGTAAAATGAATTTGAGCATGTAATTATGAAATTGGATGATTAAGTATGCTTGAATATGTTTTAATTTATAATTGATGGATCAATTTGATTGAAATTATGTTTGGAATAAATTTCCCCAAAATGCTTGTGTTGGCCGATTGATGAAGTGCCCTTATTGTCTTGGTATTTTTTTTTTGATTCATTGGATGACTTGAAAACAATTGGGATGTTGATTTAATGTTGATTTGGATTCAATTGGATTGGGTTTAAAGTTGGACATTAAAATCCCCTTTGGCCGAGACTTAATGTAGCATGTATATGGGTTTGATTTTAATCAAATTATGTTGGACATATGATGATGATAAGAGCATGATTAATTGTATGAATTGATGTTTTAGAAATGTTAATTTGGGTGATTAATCATGATATACACTTTAGGTAATTAAATTGCGAAATTGGATTTGTGTAATTTAATTAATTGGGCTAATTTTGGAAATTGAGCTTGAATTGTTGTTATTGGGCTTATTGGGCTTTGTTGTACAAAGTTTGTTTAAGGAAAATTGGATTGGATCCAATTGGCCCCAAACACCATTCCATAAAGCCCAAATGCGACATAATGGACCTTTGTAATTAATTGGGCCTAATGGGCCAAAATTAATTTAAAGGCTTATGGGGTAAATCCCGGATTGGACTTTGGTTGCGGGTTTGACCCGAGTTGACCAAAAGTCCACGCCTTAAGAAATTAATTAATAGCCCATTGGACTTTAATTAAGTTGACGTTGGACGTTAATCGGGCTTTGAGACCCGTAACAATTAAATTTGGAATTTAATTCGTAAAGGTTTATAAATAAAGTGTGGTATTTAATTTGGAATTAATAGTGAATTAGAATTAAATACAAATTGAATTGGATTTAATTGTGTAGTTTAATTAATTCTAGAATTTGTACTTTAAGTACTTATTCGCAAAAAACGAGTTTGACTCGAGCAAAATCAAATCGTTGTTTGAACATTGGATGATCACATAATTATCAAGATTAATTAATTGGATTAGATTGATTGAAACATGTTGAGTGAATACATGGTTGTGATGCATGAATAATGTATATCGGATGGATATTAGATGGGTGGGGCAATTTTAGAATTGTTGTAATAAATTTGATTTATAATTGGACCTGCGTGTCCAGCCTTATCACCCCTATTCTTTGTATTCCTTCTCACCTATTCCCCTCAATGTAAATGAGGTTTCTTTAGAAGTGTAGTGTAACGGGTAGAAGAGATATTTGTGCTAGCGGGAGAGAGAGTGAGAGATTTGATCTAGGATCAATGTGTAAAATATCCATCCGCATATCATTATTATTTTATCATATGCGTTATTATGGTGTTTAGAATGCATGTTTAAGGGTGTATGATGATGACCTTAACAAAGATAATAAATTGGTTGCCAATTTGCACACGAAAAACCCTCATCAAATCATGCGTTTTTCCTTCCCATTGAGTGATTCTTGCTCAAGATCCTAGATTGGCATGGGTTGTTGGCAAAAAGTCAAGCCCTTGTCCGTCGAAGATGTGTTTGAATCACGAGGCTTTGTTCCATATTGGTGTCTCGTTGTCCAAGTTGTGGTTTATTGGCCTAAGTCAAGACCCTTTCTTGTCCATCGACATTGATTACGAAGCTTCCATGGTCAATGGGTCCGCGCTTGACTGGGATCATTAGGTTTGTTGTGCCAAAGCCAAGGCCTAGTTTGATTCAGAGGAAAAAGGTTAGGTAATACATTGGATGTATTGGCATATATAAGATATATGTTTCAGTTGGACTGGATGTCCCCCTACCGGATCTAGGAATTGGATGGATCCAATCGATCTTAGAGATCTACCTAGTTAATTATCATACAATTGTTGGCCAAAGTCAAGATTGTGTGATATTTAACGGGATCCTAGCCCACTAGGAAACACGGTTTCCCGAGTACTCGACAGAGGGTTAGAGGCTCGCCGAAAAATAGTGGGAGGCAAGAATTGAATTTGCAATACTCGTTCAATTACTCGCCATACGCGCTCATTTAAATTATTTCGTCGTTAGATTAAATGTTAGTTGGACTAATATTTAAATTGTTGTTTATTTAACAGTTGGACTGTATTATAGTTGATTATATATAATTGGATTATATTAATCAATATATTTTAATTAATTAATTTCAGTTTACAGTTGATTTTATAATTGGATTATAGTAATCAATGTAATTGAGGTTAATTAATTTAGATTATATTTGATTATATAGTTGGACTATTATAATCATTATAATAAATAGTACCACAAATCGTTGATTAAATAGTTGGACTATTAGAATCAAGATAGATATGAAAGATTAGTGTTTAAGACATAATCCTGGGTGAAAATGTATTTAAACGACTTTAATTTTCAAATCGGGAAATAAATTTTCAGGATGGTCCTGGAAACTAATTAGTTATTTTATTTGATAAAATAAGCCTAAGATCGGAGTTAAGCAAATAGGAACATGATATTTGGAATATTCATGTAATGATAACTTTAGTGCTTAATCCATATACTTGTCATATAGACTCCTTAATTTCTTTATCAGAACTAAGGATTAGATTCTTAAAGTATGATATTGAAATTGAAGGATATTCAAAGATTAGATCTTAGAAGTACTTTTAAAATTGCAAAAATAATTCTTGGAGAATTAAAGACTATTCTCAAGGAGATAAAGTCAAAATTTGCAATTATGCAAGTAGTGCAAGGCACACCATACTTCAATATTCTGGAAACCCGAGGCTTGGTCAAAGGCAACTGGAATATTGAAAATGACAAAGGCAAAATCATTATAGTCTTCTTGGAAGATAAATGACATATTCCAAAATGTCTGCACAATTGTGGCAAACGGAATCGCGAAGCGTGACTGTCGTTTGGGACAAAGCAGACATAAAGGAATTGAAGACGAGCAAGGCTCTGACTTCAAATATGTTTGTCAAAATTATGTTCATTACTAGTATAAAATGGGATTTTAGATACTTATATGGTACATAAGATATATGTATTGATTTCAGAATCTGCTATGAGCAGGATTAGAGAACTGTTATAATGTAACTAGTTTGACTAGATACATTATCTCTTTATCAGTGTTTAACCCACGCGCGGGTGAACCTTTATATTATAGAACACTAAAGTGTTTTATTATATAAGGATGATATTGAGATAAACACATTAGATGTGAATAACAGAATTTATATTTTGAATATAAATAAATCTCAAATATATATAATGACAAACAAATAGCTCAAAATGATTTGATCAGAAGAAACTAATTATGGCATTGTTGTCTGGGACACAATTGAACAAGACTCGTATATCCACACTTTCGAAGAGTGGGTACTCGGACTGTTTTGATTCCAATCAAATAAAGTCTACGAATCTAGTTTATTGTTGGGCAATACCTAAAAACACTATTTACTTGGTAAAAAGTGTAAATGCCATCGATCTATTAGCCCTGTTCATAATGAAAGCAAGTGGGCCCATGTCTAGCTAGGCTAGATATAGATATGAATATTTCGTGACCTATACGGATGTGGCATCGCGTAATGGTTGTGTGTTTCTTTTGAAGAACACAAATCGGAAACTTTTAGAGTTTCGACACGAAATAGACAAATAGATCGACTATAGTATTATACCGTCACGGTAAGACCGTAATGGAAAATACTTAAGCAATAAGTTTCTTATATACTTGAAAGAGTAGTATAGTCTTTCAAATGAGGACTCCTTCCGGAACACACGTCAAAGTGACGGTGTGTCCGACCAGAGTAACCGATTTGTTGGACATGATAGGTTAATCATGAGTCGCTCTGAGCTACCATTTCCTTCAACGGATAAGTTTTAAAAGTGTAAGAACTTATTTAGAATAAGGTTCCATAATAATCTGTTTGACAGATTACATATTAGATATGAACGGGAAAGAAACCGGGTTTCTCATTCCTGACCATTTGGGATGCTAGGCATATGTTTGGATGATACCAAACTAGAACCCAAATTGGATAAGTGTCAATTGTAGGCTATCCTAGGGATACCATAAGTATTGTATTTTTACATCTCACCAGAGAACAATTAGATTGTTGCTCACCATGCAGTTTTCCTGAGAGGAATACAGACATGCAGTGGTAAGTGGGAGGATAGTAAAACTCGATGAAAATCGGAGTAATACTATTCAAGGCACCTATTCCTAATGGAACATAAATAGTTCATCAAGGATGAAACTATTCCATTAATCTTCGAATACACAAGAACCACGTAGATCGGAGAGAGTCAGAAAACAACCTAGGGTATGGGTTTCTGATCTCACCTCATAAGATGTTAATCTTTTAAGGTATACCAACTGATTACGTATGAGGTAGTGATACAAGGTATCGACTCCCATTATGACAAAGTGTCATGAGTCCGAAATGGATTCCATGTATATCAACAAGTTTGGATACTAGTTGATGTACCATAAGACATTGTGCCTATTGGTACTTTATAAGTCTTCAAGGAAGACATACATGGAAGGCAACATACCAACGTACTAAGCTAGGCTTGTAAAGAAAAGGTAGAGTTATCAACATTGTGTTGATTCCGACGAAACCTTTTACATGTTGCCATTGTAAATCCATTTGATAATGCTTGCTAAAGCTGTGTATTTCATTTATGAAATATGACAGCTTAACGGAAAATCGCTTTCCTGAAAAGGAAACCTTTCGGAGGATTTTATAACATCCTGTCGGTTTTGTCGTACCATAACAAGCAAACAAGGTTTGCAGGTTATTCGATCCATGTTTGGATTGAAGCAAGCATAGATTCTAGGAATTATCGTTTTGATGTCATAAAGGAGTATGATTTAATTCAAAACAGATTGATTCTTGTGTATATAAAAGGGTTAGTGGGAGTGCACTGACATGAATGTCATGTAAGATATGATAATATGTCATTTCTTAATGGAAATGATATTCCCATAAAATAATCGGTGAAAGCTTGGCTTTCTGATAACGACTATGAGTCGTAACAAAGGTACTATACAATAGTATATACGGTACAGTGAGCTGGAAATCTTCCAAGCAGAGATACTGTTGCCGATAAACAACAAATGCGGATTATTGCTGCAGCTGAGGCAGCAATAGAAGCCATTTGGATCGATAATAAATCTAATTAGATTAGATATAGTTCTGTTAGCGGCTGAGCAGGCGTCAGCACAGGCTAAGGAATTAAAAGTCTCATCGACGATCCAGATATATACTTCTATATCATCTGATTCGTTCGGATCATACATCGTGGCGATGTGATGATCGTGTAAATCGCGTCAGACGATAATCATGCAAATCCGCTGACGAAAATCTTTTCTCAGCAATTTGAGCGAACCGTACATAGTTCGGGTGTTAGACACTCGAGTGACTGGCTATGTGCCAAGTAGGAGATTGTTGGATAATATGACCCATAGCGTCACTATTTGTACAGATCACGGTGTTGTTGTACAAATTAACTATGTGACAAAGAAAATTGCACTCTTATCATTTGTGATTAGATCACCTTAGATGTATAAATGATTAGAGGTCCCTATGATTTATCCTGGACGGAGAATGATGAGACAGTATCAGTCCACGAAGGATTAATCATTAAATATCCCTAGCCGGAGTATTATCGAGACAGGACATCGATAATGCGGAATAGGCTAGTATTGCACTTGTGCGCGTTGTGAGGGCACAACGGCATAGTTCTCATATATTTAAGTATTGGATACTTATGCAAGTGCGATAGGAGGTTGTGTTTCACCGATGGTACGGGAAAACAGCTCGCTCTGGATAGACCCCTCGGAATCCCATTGGTATTATGACTATGTGTCTATGGGAGTCCGACATCAGGGTAGGTGTATTTGGTCTTAACCTGAGACTTGCACCGCTAATGCTTACGACAATCAATATACTTAGTTGAGGTCGTCTAGGACTCTAACCGGTTCTGTGTACGCCAACTGCTGGGTATATTGAGAATCGTAGAGTATTGGGTGTGATGTCAAGACGGAAGTATCACTTCAGTCATAGTGGAGATGATGTCACGCAGGATACGGTATTAGTGCTCTTAAGTGTTGCGCAACCATCGGGATATTATGACTAGGTCATGCATATCCGATTATAGAGACTAGTTACCAGACATCCGACATGTGCTTCGGACGGGGCAGACACTTATCCAGCCCCAGCCCTAGCACGTGACTATCCGATACTGGACCGATATACATAATACTTGGTATACTACGCTTGATACAGATCTTAAATATTCTTAGATGAATATGACCGGAGAATTGGGTAGACTTCGTGCTTTGCTAGAAGCCGATCGTGTCTCGTAAATCGGTAGAACGTAGTACTTGGTACGTACGTGATTCGGATAGTCCGACGACCGATTTGACTGTCAACATATCCGGGGATCTCATGGGTCGCTTCCCAAAGATTCACCGATGACGTATGACTCGCACTTTTATTAATCTGGGATTAATGTGATGAGAGAGAAAATTAATCTGGGATTAATTACAGAGATATTTTATCTGGGATAAAATATCAATTTAAAGAGAGAGAATGATTAATTTGGAGTTAATCGAGGAATTAATATATTTGATATATTAAACGAAATTGGATTTCGACGCGGAATTAAAATTAGATTTTAATTCGGGCGAGCGAATTAATTTAGAATTAATTCGTTAGCGATGTGAATAGTGATTTCGCTAGGCGTAATCATTTAATTACGACGCGACGGAAAAT
Source organism: Zanthoxylum bungeanum (assembly GCA_019454045.1). Classification (NCBI taxonomy): domain Eukaryota; kingdom Viridiplantae; phylum Streptophyta; class Magnoliopsida; order Sapindales; family Rutaceae; genus Zanthoxylum; species Zanthoxylum bungeanum. The sequence continues at coordinate 93,986 of SKCR01035381.1, read as the reverse complement.
TCGTTAATTTAGAATTAGCGAATCCGAGCCCGAGATTATTTGCGAGCGCATTCGTATTTCGAATTCGAGCGCGGCTCGTCAAATCAAGCGTCAAATCGCTAGTCGAATCTAGCGTCACATCAAGCGTCAAATCATGTCACTTTGAGTGATGTGACACTTGATTGATTGATGGGATTGATTGATTGCTAGTGATGGATGTGATTGGTTAGTCAAAGAGTGTTAAACACTGAAGCTCACATTTGTCATTTGGAATGACAAATTTGCCCATTTGACTTTGTGTTTTTGGTATATGTTTTTTGGAAAAACATATTACAAAAACAATTTAATCACAATTAAAACTTTCTCCTCTCTTTCTCTCCCTCTCTCTCACGCATTTTCTTCTTGTTCTTGAGGCAGTCCACTGCCGTGAAACACAAGGGAAAATGGGGAAGCAAAGTGTGGTTTTGTGGCAAAACAAGAGTGCTAGCACACTCCGGGATCAATGCGAAGGTGATAGGGAAGTCCCCCCATGAGTTGGGAACCATTTCGGAAAGCTTGGAGCTTGATTTTGGTGACCAAAACCGAACCAGTGGCTGTGTTTTACTGCTACTGCGTGAGCAGTTCATGAAGGGCAGTGAGCTCGTTTTTGTTGCCCAAATCGTCTCTCAACCGCTCGATGTAAGTATTCCGCAACTTCGTCGTTGTATTCGCTTGTGTTTCATGCTTAGATTTGATTGGGACCTATAGAAAATCCAACACCAAATGACAAAATTGAACTAATATTACAATAATATTATCCAATCCAACTTCACACATGCATCTAGCCTCCAAATAAAAAAGCATCAAAATCTAAGAAAGGAAGAAACCCTAGAACTTGTCTAGAAACTCAAGAACAAGAAATAAACTTTCTAAGTTTAGGAGTTATGAAGATTACCTCCAAATCTCCTAAATTCCTTAAACCTTTTCTTGTTTTTCTTCAATTTCTTCCTTGATTCTTCAAGAAAATTTTGGGTGTTTTTATTTTGGTGGATTTCGGCCATGGCTTCCCCTTAGATAAGAAAACAAAATTTTCTCACTTTATAAAGCAAGTATAACCGACTTTGGTGGGGGTGAAGGGCATTTTGGTCATTTGGTCATTTTTAGTAGATCGGTGACGTGACTGCCATCAAAGTGTGGAGGATAACCCATATATCCACTGTGGTATCTCAAGTCAAATGACTACTATGCTCGCTCAACTTGAGAAGATTCCTATTGACGTTGGTGTACCATCTATTAGGAAATTTTCAGTGAGTCGTTCAATGTTTATCAAATAAACACCTACATGTCTATACGAGTCTCCCGAGACTCATGGTTCATTAGGATAAACCATTGGACCAAGTCACGATATACGACATGTACTGGTCTCAGTGGATTTTACTAACCGACCTGTGTTAGTAAATCTTGACCAGGAACTTTATAACTTTATTTAAGGATATACAACTTATAATGATGCTTCCCAATGTCAATTACAAACTACATTGTAACTGCGCACTACATTGTAACTCCTAGGGTCTTTGTCTAATATACACGTATCATTAAATCAGATTTAGTTTCAATCTAATCATAATTAGATATCTAATCGTAATTAGATAGAATATGTATATAAAAGACAAGAGGTGCTACCATTAAATAAGTAATATTATACAAAAATGAATCGTTCGAATTCATGAATCGGACATAAATACGATCCAGATTGGCACTCCGAGCACCAACCCTAACAACACATATATTTTTACATGCTCATACATTTACATATCGTTATGGAATTTTACTCTTTCATACATCCATACATCCACATAAATATTGAGCTCATTTCATATCTTACTTCATATCATATCAATAATAAAGTTTCATACATGTGGTGGTCGATTATCCTAACCATGCGTGGCCTCGAACTTTATTTTCAAAATTATCTGTTATATATTCTCCTCTTATCCTAAACACATCAATCAAATTTATATATATTTTTATAACACCAACCAACTATTCAAGCACTCATCGCATGAGTTACTTACCTAACTCCACGAGCACTCCAGGTCCTAGTTAAACTGTCATAAAAATGACGAAAAGCCATTATAATCGTGATTTACGGTATTCTCGACTTAACTACGATAAAATTCCAGATCTTTCCCGGACAATCAAATCGAGTTTGATTTCAATACTTTCAGTTTCAGTAATCTTAAAACATCATTATAAACTAACCCAAGTCATCAGTTAACTGAAATTCTCGGTTTACGCATTTTTGAAAAATCTTTCAAAAACATTTTCGCAAACGCTACGGAAGGGTCCCGAACCCTCCGAACCTTCCCGGATTTAACTGAACATTTTTGTAATGTTATAAATAAATCATAACTATCATCAAAACCAAAACACATCTTTATAAGCTAAAACCCACCGAAAACTTGTATATTCTATCAGATCGATCAAACTCGTTCCGTTTTCACTTGGATTCTACCAAAAGCTCATATTCATTATACTAATGCTCAAACAATTCATTTTATATTGTTACGCTACTCTACGAGACTATTGGACACATATGAATATTTAGCAGAAAACTTGAAATTTGTAAATTTTTACCGGGAGGACTAATCGAGATTTCGAGGGCATATAAGGACTCCAAACGATCCCATGAACTCGCTGGAATCGATGGAATTTCGATCAGAACTACTGCTCACTATGGGTCACTATTCATCTGAATCTTCCTCCCTCATTTCGTGTACAATCGAGCACGGATCGGAAAAATCATCACTGGCATCTTGTAGTACTCTCTGAAGGCTTCAATTTGGCGGGTGGCTCGGGCCGTGAAACGAAGCGACAAGCCAGGATTGAGCGCAAGTAACTCGCCTTTTTCTCCTAATTTTTCTCGCCGCTTTGGCCGGCAAATGGGTAATTGTCGGCCACCACATGGCGGCCCTGGTCTAGACGAAGCAGGCGGTGCCGACATGTACCACCAGGGGTGGCTGGCCAGCCGTGCAACGGCCACCACTTCTTTCTCTCTTCTCCCTCTTTTTTTCTCATTCCACTTCTTTGTTTTCATTTCTGTATTCATGAACAGTGGAAAAAAAACATTACACACATATAATGCAATTCTCCCTGAAATTATAAAATTGCCCATACTCAGAAGGGTATTTTCAGAAATCATCTATTTTAAATCTCTTCTAACATGAATTTTGAAAAGTGTTGAACACAAAGGTTGTTCGTCTATGAAAAACAAGGGTGATGGTTCAAGAATCAACTCAATCGGAGTTCATTTGTAATTTTTATAGTCGAAAAAAAACTTTTACGTGTATAATGATATAATCGAAAATTGCGTAACCGGTTCTCTGAACCATGCATTTCCCAACGCGATGAAGTTTTATTTTAAAATATTCCATTCTATTTTCCAACATATAAACTCTGATTTGCGATTACCATCCCGTTCCAAATCCTTAACTTTAATTCGGAAGTCTTTTTACTTTGTTCCAAAAAACTCGGGATATCACATTATCCCCTCCTTATAAAAATTTCGTCCTCGAAATTTCCTCATCCTTACGTATAATCACTCGAAACCAAACACACATACATGGTAATCTTATCCGTATTTGGAAGTCACCTCACTTAACACCTTTTCAAAAGTTACGTATTTCATATATTATTACAACTCATGTTATTTCAAAACAGAACACATCGAATCAAACAAATCATGCCAAAATCAAATCAAACTTGTCACTTTAATCCATACTCATTCATCATAAAAATAGAAAGGAACATGAATCCAATACAATCAATCATACGCATAATCAGAACGAAGAACATAACACAGGTTCTTGCAAGCGATCCGATACAGTATCAAAAACAGAAACATAATATGGATTTCATACTATCCATTCCGTTCACAATCTATAAAGAACATATTCATTTCACATCATGTCATACATGTAAACGATATCAACATCAAGGTTTACATACGCACACATCCAATCGCGCATACAATATTGTATGGCTGACCGCAAAACATTACATAACCATCACAATATTCATAAGATCTGTGACTAACCATAAACTTACATATTCTTACAAAGAACATAATCTTTTATATCAACCAATAAATCCATTGTCACAGCCAGAAATGACTTATAATCATAGTGCTCATATTATGTTGATAGTCTGAAATATGTCAATCTCTGTTATCATTAAATGGGAAAAACATAAAATGATCACTTTCAAAAACCATTTCAAAAATATATTTGAAAATCTCTTTTACTGTAAATAAAATCAATTTCAAAACCCATTATCGTAAATCCATATCGAGCATCCAGCATAACTCACTGGATGAAACATAAACAAGCGCCCAATGCCCAATTCGCATGCACATATTGAATAATGAACGAATCGATCCCCTGTCGACAGAAGGTCGGGTCGGCCCACTGAAGTTGGACAAACCCATATACAAGCATCACGTCGGAAACATATCATATCAAATTATAAAATTGGAAAAACCATATACAAGTGCCGTGGTGGAAACATATCATATCGTATAACATCATAAACAATGCTGAAATGCATCAAAATCAAAATGTAATTCTTTTGAAATCCATTTTCCCCCCAAAACATAAATATATGTAAATCAAAATAAATCTTTAATGTAACTTTTCAAAATATATATCGATCGTCCACTGTTCAATCACGCGCATAGACCGGAAAGTGTATAGACCATGTCGACATAATTCTTATCAGAAATATTCATTCATAACCACATCCATTAGCATGCATACTTTACCCATTTAAAGAGCTTAGCTTATACCAATTTAGAAATCATAATTTCTTTCATTTACTGATTCCATATACCTGACCTATACATATCTTAACATCATATGCATATACGAATACATGTTCATACACTTATACATGCTTACACATATACTTTTACATGCTCATACATTTACATATACGTATACGTATCGTTATGGATTTTTACACTTTCATACATCCATACATCTAGATAAACATTGAGCTCATTTCATATGTTATTTCATATCATATCAATAACGAAGTTCCATACCTGTGGTGGTCGATTATCCTAACCATGCGTGGCCTCAAACTTTGTTTTCAAAATTATCTCTTATCTATTCTCGTCTTATCCTAAACACTTCAATCATATATATATATATATATATATAATATATATATATATATATATATTTGTAACACCAACCAACTATTCAAGCATTCATCGCATTAGTTACTTACCTGACTTCACGAGCACTCAATGCCCTAGTTAAATCTGTCAAAACAAATCACGAAAAGTAGTCAGAATCACGATTTACGGTATTCTCGACTTAACTATGATAAAATTTCAGATCTTTTGCGGACAACTAAATCGAGTCTGAATTCAATACTTTCAGTTTCAGTAATCTTAAAACATCATTATAAACTAACCCAAGTCATCAGTTAACTTAAATTCTCAATTTATGTGTTTTTGGATAATCTTCTGAAAAAGTTTTCGTAAACGCTATGGAAGGGTCCCGAACCCTCCGAACCTTCCCGGATTTAACTAAAAATTTTCATAATATCATAAATAACTCATAACTATCATCAAAACCAAAACATATCTTTATATACTAAAACCAAATTTTTTTCCGAAAACTTGTATATTTTATCGGATCGATCAAACTCATTCCGTTTTCACTTGGATTCTACCGAATGCTCATATTCGTTATACTAATACTCAAACAATTAATTTTATATATGTTACGATATTCTATATCGTACCACAAATGTACGATGTCAAGTTTTAGTAAAGATGAGTGAAAAAGTGTTGAACCCACATGGATTGTATTCAACTCACACTAAGTACCATAATTGATAATCCTAACTTTATTCAGAAAACAACTAAATTTAGAATAAACTATTATTAAAACTAAAAACTAAATAAACGAGATATCAAAATGTCTAATGAAGATAATCCAAGAAGAGATAGATTCTAGAGTTTGAGTTCACCTAGCTATCCCCTATGTATTTGTCATGCCATCCAATCCTTATTCTATTTCATTATTTATAAGTCAAGAATCCTAAAGTATTCAACTCCCTCTCCCGAGCAATATTGAAAATATTTTCAATTACACAGTTCGATATCCCTATAAAAATCTAATAATTACCAATTCTTTATCCCTATAAAAATTCAATACTTTTGCTTCGATTTGGCGATGGCTGGTGCTGTGAAACGAAGCGACGAGCCGAGATCGAGCCCAAGTAACTCGTGCCTTTCTCCATATTTTACTCGCCACTATGGCCTCCAAATGGGTAATCGTTGGCCACCACGTAGCCGGCCTGGTCATGACGAAGCCGGCGGTGCCAGCCCTCACTACCGGGTGTGGCTGGCTGGCCGTGCGCCGGCCACTATTTCTTTCTCTCTCTTCTCCCTTTTTTTTGTCTTTCCTTTTCTTTGTTTCCATTTCTATTTTCAGAACAGTGAAAAAAACTTTACACATATATAATGCCATTCTCCCTGAAATTACAAAATTCCCCCCATTTAGAAGGGTTTTTTTTAGAAATTGTCTATTTTAAAGCCCTTTCTAATGCGAATTTTTAAAGCATTCAACACTAAAGTTGTTCGTCTCGGAAAAACGAGTGCGATAGTTCAAGAATCAACTCAATCAGAGTTCGTTTGTAATTTTTATACCAGAAATAAGAAACATTTATGCGTATAACGATATAATCGAAAATCGCATAACCAGTTCTCTGAACCACTCGTTTCTAAATGCGAAGAAGTTTCATTTTAAAATATTCTATTCTATTTCCAATATATAAACTCTGATTTTCGATTACCATCCTGTTTCAAATCCTTAACTTTAATTCGAAAATCTTTCTGCACTGTTCCAAAAAACTCGGGATATTACAAGTATCTTCTTTAAAGGTTGATTCAGTACTTGAACGATTAATTCAGAATAATTAATTAAGAGTTTAATTAATATTTTGGGATTATTGGAGTTCGGAACTGTAGGTCTATTTGGTCCCCGTGCTAGCTCAATATACTATTGCAAATTAAATATAATTGGATAGTCCAATTATATACTCGCATATGTATAATATATATTATTAATATGATTAATAATATTATTTTGCACACTTGAAACTATATATTAAAGTTTAATATATGGTTTTTATGATAAATGATTGTGATATAATTATTTATTATAAGTTATTAAATTATATTATATATAATTTAATAAAAGTTAAATTTGGAATATCCAAATATGGCTTTTGGAAACCCTTGAATTGGTTTTACTAGTTACACCTTTTTTAAAAGGTGAAAATATATTTATTTTGTAACATCTTTGACTTTATGGAAAGTAAATGATATGTTATAATTTTTTTTTTTAAAAAAAACTTAGAATGGACGATTATTACCTAGTGGGAAGGGAAATGGTTTATTTCATTTTGGAAATTAATAACCCTAGGTATAAAAAGAATTTTTCTTTTCTTTTTGCCTAAGCCTCTCATTCCAACCCTAGCCACCATCTCTCTTGTTCTTAGAATTCTATCAAGTGTTGAGAAGAGAGGAAAAAAAGAATAGAAGAAAACCAAAACAAAATACCTAGTGTGACACTTAATTTCTAAAGAGTTTAGAGATTTGTTTGTGAGGATAGCCCACCCTATTTTCTGTTTGTAATGAGATAAAACACAAAAGGCTTTTTGGTGTCGAACTAAAACTCACTATCTTCTCCATCTAATACATCACACGATAATGAGCAATTTTCTGCTCACTGCCGCACATAAAACGTTTATAACGGGGTTCGGTTTGAATTCCTTTGATCCAGATTTTTTGGGAAACATATAGGGGTATTTTAGGACTGTGTTGGGGTTGATTTGAAATGAAAAATCAGACTTGAAACTCAGTGGCAATTGACGCAAACAAGGGCCGATTTGGGCAGTGATCTGGGTGCATTTCGGTTCCAAAATAGTCCAGATTTACTCCGCTGTTTGGGGGCTATTCGAGGGCTATTTCGGGGCTGAAATTTTGTTAAAAACAAAAGTAAAAATTCAGTGGGAGAGCTGGTCAGATTTGGCCTTAAGGAGAGAAGGGCAGAAAAATTTTTCTAGTCTGATCCAGGGTGCCTAACGTGTTTCCGCTGCGCTAGGAAAGTGGTTCCTATAATTGGCATCAAGAGCAAGGTTGAAAAGTGTTCTTAACCCTTCTATTTTTCATTTAAGATTATTGGTTTTATTTATTTATATGTGTTATAAATAATAATATGCATGTTTAGATGAGTATGCACAAAATAATATTCATGAGATGAATAATTATTGATGATTCATATGATGAATGGATTTTTACATTGGTCATAAATTTTTCCGGCTCTTATTTTATGTTGGTTTTGGTTTTGGGATGTAAAACCATAAGGTCATTCCTTACAAATGTTGTAATTTAATTTCCATATGTAAAATTTTATTTTTTTTGTAATTTAGAGATCCAAAATTGTAAAATGAGCCAACACCATCATGGAGAAAAGATTTGAAGACCAACGAATGCCTTGAGAATTTTTTGTACTAATTAGATTAGTATAGGAAAAATAAGAGCCTGATTAATGTAAAATTATTTAATTATGTTGTATCTATGTTTAATTCGAAATATTTGAATAACATGTCATATAGCTTAGGGTGCCTACTCTTGCATTTTCACATGTCATAACATGCTTTGGTTGCATAAATATTCTAGACATAAAATATGATTTTATGTAATTTAAAATGGTTAAATTGGAATATGGTATGCATGAAAAACGATTAATTAGATAATTGTTTTTATAGTTTCAAATTGAAAATTCTAATATAATGGGCTTAATGAGCGCATCATGAATTCCATTGGTATATAAGATTATAGTCGATTCTGAATGGATGGTAATGTGCTCTGCACTTGGAATACAACCTCATGTACCATTGAATTTTATAACATAGTTAGATTAATTAAATGGTTTAATCAAAATTTTGATCACTTTAGAATTTTAAATTTTAAACTTGTTAATGTTCCAATATTTTAATAGTTAAAATATAATTGGTCACTAAAACTAGCTCAATTCAAATTAGTTTAATTGAGTAATATAATTACTCACATCCTTCTGCCATATCTCATAGTCATGATATGCAGCAAAGGCTAAAAGAATCCTAATGGATTTTAGCATGGCTACTGTGAAAAAATTTCCTCATAGTAAATCCTAGGACATTGAGTGTAACATTTAGCTACCACTCGGGCCTTAAAGGTTTCCACCTTTCCATCGGGCTCTCGCTTCCTTTTATAAACCTATTTACAAACAATAGATTCAACTTCTTCACGAAATTCAACCAAGTCATATACTTGATTGTCATGCATAGCATTCATCTTGGACTTCATGGCTTATTGCCATTTTCCTGACTCGATATCCAATATCATTTGTTTATACGTAGTCAAATATTGTTTTCTTATAGGAGAACGTCAAGGCTCACATCAGATGTTAAAAATAATCTTTCAAGAGGCCTTGATATCTTATTCGACTTACGTAGAACCTATGTTGTAGATCTTTCACCTTGTTGGATTTGTGGTTCCATCTCATGTTCCTTTCTGTTGGGTTAAAACTCATCAAGTTCAATCTTTCTATAATTCTCACTTTCTCTCAAAAATTCATTTTCAAGAAAAGTGGCAAAGCGAACAACTAATAATTTTCGTTAATCATATAATTGATATCTCAAAGAATTTTCAAGATATCCAACGAACCTATATTTATACCCTATTGGGGTGGTAGTTTATACCGCTACGTAACTCTAACGTATGCATGACAACCAAAATCCTTAAATATCTAAGACTTGGATTTCTACCGAACCATATCTAATATGAGGTTGTAGAAATAGCTTTCGAAGGAACTCTATTAAGTATGTGGGTAGCAGTAAATAAAACATGACCTTAAAGGTAATATGAAAGATCTATATAGCTCACATAGATCGCACTAAATCCAATAAAGTACGATTTCTCCGCTCAGACATACCATTTTGTTGAGGAGTTCCTGGTGGACTATATAGAGTGATAATTCAATTCTCCCTTAAATAATTTCTGAATTCGTTGCTCATAAAGTCACTACATTGATCTAATCGAAGGTACTTGATGAATTTACTGGTTTGTTTTTCTACTTCGTTTCAGAATATTTTGAACTTGTCAAATGTTTCCGATTTATAGACATATTCATATCTTGACTTATCATCCGTGAAAGTCAAGAAGTATGTAAAACCATTATGAGGGGCATTATTTAATGGACTACACATATCACTGTGTATAAGCTCCAATAAATTTTCATCACGGTGTCAAACACCAAGAAATATGGCCTTTGTCATTTTTCTTTGGAAACATGACTCACAAATTGGATAAGGAACTGTTGGACAATTATGACCCATAGCGTCACTATTTGTACAGATCATGGTGTTGTTGTACAAATTAACTATGTGACAAAGGAGATTGCTCTCTTATCATTTGTGATTAGATCACCAAGATGTATAAATGATATGAGGTCCTTATGATTTGTTCCTGGATTGAGATGATATGAGACAGTATCAATCCACGAAGGATAAATCATTAAATATCCCTAGTCAGAGTATTATCGAGATTGGACATCGATAAATGCGTAAAAGACTAGTATTACACTTGTGCACGTTGTGAGGGCATAACAGCATAGTTCTCATATATTTGGGTATAGGATACTCATGCAAGTGTAATAGGAGGTTGTGTTTTACCGATGGTATAGGAAACAGCTTCGCTCTGGATAGATCCCCTCGGAATTCCATTGGTAGTATGACTATGTGTCTATGGAAGTCTGAAATCAGGGTAGGTGTATTTGGTCTTAACCTGAGACTTGCACCGCTAATAATTACGACAATAAATATACTTTGGTTTTGGTCTTCCAGGGCTTTAACAGGTTCTGTGTACGCCTCTGTTGGGTATACTAAGAATCGTAGTGTGTTGGGTGTGATGTCAAGACAGAAGTATCACTTCAGTCATAGTGGAGATGATGTCACGTAGGATACGGGACTGGTGCTCTTATATGCTGCAGCTATCGGGATATTATGACAAGGTTATGTATATCCGATTATAGAGACTTGTTACTAGACATCCGACATGTGCTTCGTACGGGGCAGACACAATTCCAGCCCCAGGCCTAGCACGTGACATCTGATACTGGATCGAAATACACAATACTACGTATACTACGCTGATATAGATCGCTTATTCCTATAAGCATGTTTCTGGAGAATCGGGAAGGCATGGCGCTTTGCTAGAAGCCAACCTTGTCTTGTAAATCGGTAAAAACGTAGTACTAGGTACTTACGTGTTCGGATAGTCCGACGACCGAATTTACTGCCAACATATCCGGGGATCTCATGGGTCGCTTCCCGAAGATTCACCGATGACATATGACTCGCACTTTAATTAATCTGGGATTAATTACGGAGATATTTTATCTGGGATAAAATATCATTTAAAGAGAGATAACGATTAATTTGGAATTAATCGATAAAATAATATATTCGATATATCATACGAAATTGGATTTCGACACGGAATTGAAATTAGATTTTAATTCGGGCAAATGAGTTAATTTAGAATTAATTCGTTAGCGACGTGAATAGTGATTTCGCTAGGCATAATCATTTAATTACGTCGCATTGGAAAATTCGTTAATTTGGAATTAGCGAACCCGAGCCCGGGATTGTTTGCGAGTGCATTCACATTTCGAATTCGAGTGCGGTACGCAAGTCAAATCGCTAGTCGCATCAAGCGTCAAATCATTAGTCACTTTGAGTGATGTGACAACTTGTCACTTGATTGATTGAGTGATGTGACTTGACGGAAGTGGTTGGAAAGCTTTTTGAAAGCTTGATTGACATTTAATATATTTTAAATATTTGGTATTTGTTTTTTTTTTTGGAAATCAATTAATTGATTTTGAAAAATTAAAAATGTGTATTAGATACACACTTTTGCCACCAACACAAATAACACTCTCTCTCTTTCTTCTTCATCTCTCTCACACGCCCATTTGGGCATTTCTTGTTCTGTTTTCAGGGCAAAAACGTGAGCAAGGAAGGAAAGCAAAGTCATGATTTTGTTGCAAAATCAAGAGTGCTAGCACACTACGAAGTCATGCGAAGGTGATAGGGAAGTCCACCTATGAGCATGGAATCACATCACGAAGCTTGGAGCATCAATGGAGGACCAAGATGGCCGAATCCATGGAAGACAGAAAGTGGACTGCCGTGACTTCTCAATGGTAGAAAATAATTTTTTGTTCTTCACCGCATCGTCTCAACCGATCATTATGAGTATTCCGCGACTTCTTTGATTGTATTCGCACTTATTTTTATGCTTGAATCGATCCTCGGGATCGTAGGAACTCCAACAATGGTATCAGAGCAGAGTAAAAGCATGAAATTTGACTTAGGGTTAAAATTTGGGTAAAATGTGTTTGAGCATGATTTAATTAAATTGGATGTTTGAGTATGCTTAAAACATGTTTTATTGAGGATTGATTGGATCAATTTGATGAAATGTTGTTTGGAACAAATTTCCCCAAATTTCTTAGCTTGGCCGAGAATGAGCATGCCCTAAATTGTCTTGGAATTTTGTTTTTTGATTCGTTGAATGACTTGAAAACAATTGGGAATGTGGATTTAATGTTAATTTGGATTTAATTGGATTGAATTTGAATTGGACATAAAATTTCCCTCCAAAGCCGAGAGCAATATAGCATGAATGTGTTTGATTTTTGTTAAATTATGTTAGACATGATTTAATGTTGATGAGCATGATTAATTAGGCTAATTGATGTTCTAGAAATGTTAATTGGGTAATTAATCATGCAATGCACTTTGTTTAATTAAATTGTGAAATTGGATTTTTTGTAATTTATTTAAATGGGCTTAGTTTTGGAAATTGGGCTTTTAAAGTTGTTATTGGGCTTATTGGGCTTGGTTGTACCAAGTTGGGTTTAGGCTAAATTGGTTGGATCCAATTGGGCCCAAAACCGCTTCCATAAAGCCCAAATGCGACTAATGGACATTTAATTATTTAATTGGGCCTAATGGGCCTAAATTGATTTCTTGGCTTATGGGGTTACTCCTTGATTGGACTTTGGTTATTGGGTTTGACCCGAGTTGACCAAAAGTCCACTCCTAAAGAAATTAATTGAAAGCCCATTGGACTTTAATTAAATTGACGTTGGACGTTAATCGGGCTTTGAGACCCGTAACGATTAAATTTGGAATTTAAGTCGTAAAGGTTTATCAAGAAAGTGTAATATTTAATTTGGAATTAAATAGCGAATTAGTATTAAATACAAATTGAATTGGATTTAATTTTGTAGTTTAATTTAATTCGAGAATTCGTAATTTGAGTACTTATTCGCAAAACGAGTTTGACTCGCGCAAAATCAAATCGTTGTTTGAACATTGGATGGTCACTAATTATCAGATTAATTATTTTGAATAGATTGATTGATAACATGCTTGTGTGAATACATGGTTGTGATGCATGGATAATGTATATCGGATGGATATTAGATGGGTGGGGCAATTTTAGAAATTGTTGTAATAAATTTGATTTATTAATTGGACCTGCGTGTCCAGCCTTATTACCTCCTTATTCTTTGTATTTTCTTCTCACCTATTCCCCTCAATGTAAATGAGGTTTCTTTAGAAGTGTAGTGTAATGGGTAGAAGCAAATACTTGTGCTAGCGGGAGAGAGGAAAATGAGAGGTTTGATCTAGGATCAATGTGTTAAGTATCCATCCGCATATCATTATTATTTATTATACGCCCTTTATTATGTGTTTAGAATGCATGTTTAAGGCTGTATGATGATGAGACCTTAACAAAGATAATAAATTGGTTGCCAATTTTCACGCGAAAAACCCTCGTAAAATATTAAGCGTTTTTCCTTCCATTGAGTGATTCTTACTCAAGATCCGAGACTGGCATTGCCTTGTTGTATAAAGTCAAGGCCTTTTTCCATCGAGGATGTGTTTGAATCATGAAGGCTTTGATCCATATCAGTGTCTTGTCCAAATTGTGATTTGTTGGGCAAAGTCAAGATCACTTCTTGTCCATCGACATTGATTACGAAGCTTTCCATGGTCAATGGGTCACGCTTAACTGGGATCACTAAGTTTGTTGTGCCAAAGCCAAGGCTTAGTTGATTCAGAGGAAAAATGTTAGACAATATATTGGATATATTGGCATATATAAGATATATGTTTCGGACTTGGATGTCCCCCTACTGGATCTAGGAATTGGATGGGATCCAATTGATCTTAGAGATCTACCTAGTTAATTATCATACAATTTATTGGCCAAAGTCAAGATTGTGTGATATTTAACGGGATCCTAGCCCACTAGGAAACATGCTTTGCCGAGTACTCAACAGAGGGTTAGAGGCTCGCCGAAAAATAGTGGGAGGCAAGTATTGAATTTGCAATATTCATTTAATAACTTGCCATACGTGCTCATTTCAAATATCACGTCAAATAAATTAAATGTTAGTTGGACTAATATTTAAATGGTTGTTTTAATAAAAATGGTTAGATTGTATTCAAACTATTTTAATTATAGTTGATTTTATAATTGGATTAGAGTAATCAATATAATTTAATTAATCTATTAAATTATAGTTGATTAAATAGTTGGTCTATAGTAATCATTATAATAAAAAGTACCGAAATCGTTGATTAAATAGTTGGACTATTAGAATCAAGATAAATTGAAAGATTGACGTTTAAGACATAATCCAAGGGAAAATGTATTTAAATGGTTTAATTTTTCAAATTGGGAATAAAATTTCAGGATGTCCTGGAAAATAATAAGTTACTTTATTTGATAAAATAACATATTAGGCCTAAAGCTCGGAGTTAAGCAAATAGTAGAGCATAATCTTTGGAAGATTTATGTGATGATAACTTTAATGCTTAATCCATTTAGCTTGTCGCAATAGACTCCTTAATTTCTTTGTTAGAACTAAGGGTTAGATCCTTAAAGTATGATAAAGAAATTGAAGGATCTTCGTAAATCTATACTTAGATTTTAGAAGTACTAAATTGCAATAAATAACTCTTGGAGAGTTACTGGCTATTCTCAATGAGTCAAAGCCAAAGTTTGCAATATGGCAAGAAGCGTAAGGCGCATCTTATTTCAACATTCCAGAAAGCCGAGGCTAGGCCGAACGCTTATAAGATGTAGAAAAAGGGCAAAGGCAAAATCATTATAATCTTCTGGGAAGATAAAAGACATATCCCAAAATGTCTGCCTAAATGTGGCAAACGGGATCGCGGAAGCGTGACTGCCGTTTGGACAAGGCAGACATGAAGGAATTGAAGAACGGGCAAGGCTCTGACTTCAAATATGTTTGTCATAAAAATATTCACTACGAGTATTAAATTTGGATTTTAGATACTTAGTGTGATACATAAATATATACTGGTGTGCAGAATCTGCTATGAGCAGGATACTGACTTCAGATGAGAATTATCTGCGAATTGAAAATGGGACGAAAGTTGCTATTTTAACCGTAGATACCTAAGTTTAGGAACTACCCTTCGGGTGTGTACTTAAATTAGGAAACTATTACAATGTAACTAGTTTGACTATATACATTATCTCTATATCAGGGTTTAACCCGTTGCGGGTATACCTTTATATTCTAGAACACTAAAATGTTTTATTATATAAAGATGATATTGAGATAAACACATTAGATGTGAATAACAAAATTTATATTTTGAATATAAATAAATCTCAAATGTATAACATGACAAACAAATAGCTCAAATTGATTTGATCAGAAGAAACATATTGTGGCATTGTTGTCTGGGACACAATTAAACAAGACTCGTATATCCACACTTTTGAAGAGTGGGTACTCGGACTGATTTGATTCCATTCATATAAAGTCTACGAATCTAGTTTATTGGGCAATGTGCCTAAAACACCTTTACTCGATAAAAGTGCAAATGCCACCGATCCGTTAGCCCTCGTTCATAGTGAAACAAGTGGGCCCATGTCTAGCTAGGCTAGAAGTGGATATGAATATTTCGTGACCTTTACGGATGTGGCATCACGTTATGGTTATATGTTTCTTTTGAAACACAAATCGGAAACTTTTACAGTTTTCGACGCGAAATAGACAAACAGATCAGCTAAAGTATTAAACCGTCACGGTAAGATCGTAATGGAAAATACTTAAGCAATAAGTTTCTAATACTTGAAAGAGTATAGTATTCTTTCAATGATGACTCCTCCCGGAACACGTCAATTGACAGTGTGTCCGAACAGGATAAACCGAATTTTGTTGGACATGATAAGGTTAATCATGAGTCGCTCTAAGCTACCATTTCCTTCAACAGATATGCAAAAACAGTGCAAAACATATTTTGAATAAGGTTCCATAAAATCTGTTTGACAGATTTCATATTAGATATGAACAGGAAAGAAACCGAGTTTCTTATTCCTGAATATTTGGGTATTCTAGGCATATGTTTGGATAATACCAAACTAAAACCCAAATTGGATAAGTGCCAATTGTAGGTTATCCTAGGGATACCAAAGTATAGTACTCATACAACTCACTAGAGAACAATTTGATTGTTGCTCGCCATGCAATTTTCCTAAGAGGAATACCTATATGCAGTGGTAAGTGGGAGAATAGTAAAACTCGATGAAAATCGGAGTAATACTATTCAAGGCACCGATTCCTAATGAAACATAAATAGTTCATCAATGATGAAACTATACCATTATTCTTCGAATACACAAGAACCTCGTATGTCAGAGAGAATCAGAAGACAACCTGGGGTATGGGTTTCTGATCTCACCTCATAAAGATGTTAATCTTATTGAGATAAACCAAATGATTACGTATGAGGAAGTGATACAAGGTATCGACTCCCTTTTATGGCAAAGTGCCATGAATCCGAAATGGATTCCATGTATAACAACCAAGTTTAGACACTAGTTGTTGTACCGCAAGACATTGTGCCTATTGGTACTTTATAAGTCTTCAAGGAAGACATACATGGATGGGAACATACCAACGTACTAAGCTGGGCTTGTAGCGAAAAGGTATCGTTATCAACATTGTGTCGATTACGACGAAACATTTTACCTGTTGCCATGGTAAATCCATTTGGATAATGCTTGCTAATGCTGCATGTTTCATTTATGAAATATGTCAGCTTAACGGGAAAATCGCTTTCATTAAACGGAAACCTTTTGGAGGATGTTTACAATATCCTGTCGGTTTTGTCGTACCAAAACCAGCAATCAAGGTTTGCAGGTTATTCGATCCATGTTGGATTGAAGCAAGCATTAGGTTCTTGGAATTATCGTTTTGATGTAATCATAATGGTGTATGATTTAATTCAAAACGAAATGATTCTTGTGTATATAAGGAGGTTAGTGGGAGCGCACTGAAAGTGACTGTCCTAAATAATGATGATTTGTCATTTCTTGGAAATGATATTCCCATATTACAATCGGTGAAAGCTTGGCTTTCATGAAAATTCTCCGTAGAAATTCTTGGGAGAAACAACATTTATTCTAGGAATAAAGATCTATTGGGATAGATTTAAAGTTGTTGAAACTCCCCGAGAACTCGTACATTGATAAATGTACGTGACCTGGCGTCTCATACACTTTGAGCATATGGATTCACAAACAGGCCAATCCAAATGATAGTCACTGGATTGATATTAAGAACATCCGTTAGTTTCTTAGAGAACTAAAGATGCTGTCTTAATCTGTGGAGATGGAGAACTTGAAGTGTCTGGGATCACTGTAGAAAGTTTCCTAACCGATGAAAATGACTATTAGTCGCAAGGTACTATACAGTTTTGAATAACGGAATAGTGAGCTGGAAATCATCAAAGCAAGATACTGTTACCAAATAAACAACAAATGCGGGTTATTGCTGCAGCTGAGGCAGTAATAGAAGCCTTCTGGTCGATATAAATCTAATTAGATTAGATATAATTCTGTTAGCAGCTGAGCTAGGCTTCAGCTCAGGCTAAAGAATTAATTGTCTCATCAACGATCCAGATATATACTTCGACTATTCATCTGATCCTTTCGGATCATACATCGTGGCGATGTGATGATCGTATAAATCGCATCAGACGATAATCATGTAAATCCGCTGACGAAAGCCTTTTCTCAGCTGTTAGAGCCAACCGTACATAGTTCGGGTGTCAGACACTCGAGTGACTAGCTATAGGTCAAGTGGGAGATTGTTGGACAATTATGACCCACAGCGTCACTATTTGTACAGATCATGGTATTGTTGTACAAATTAACTATGTGACAAAGGAGATTGCTCTCTTATCATTTGTGATTAGATCACCAAGATGTATAAATGATAGGAGGTCCTTATGATTTGTTCCTGGATTGAGATGATATGAGACAATATCAGTCCACGAAGGATAAATCATTAAATATCCCTAGTCAGAGTATTATCGAGATTGGACATCGATAAATGCGTAAAAGACTAGTATTACACTTGTGCGCGTTGTGAGGGCACAACGACATAATTCTCATATATTTGGGTATAGGATACTCATGCAAGTCTAACAGGAGGTTGTGTTTTACCGATGGTACGGGAAATAGCTTCGCTCTGGATAGACCCCCTCAGAATTCCATTGGTAGTATGACCATGTGTCTATGGAAGTCCGAAATCAGGGTAAGGGTATTATGGTCTTAATCTAAGACTTGCACCGCTAATACTTGCGATAATCAATATACTTTGGTTTTGGTCGTCCAGGGCTTTAACAGGTTATGTGTACTCATCTGCTGGGTATATTTAGAATCGTAGTGTGTTGGGTATAATGTCAAGACGGAAGTATCACTCCAGTCATAGTGGAGATGATGTCACGTAGGATATGGGACTGGCGCTCTTATATGCTCCAGCTATCAGGATATTATGACAAGGTCATGTATATCCGATTATAGAGACTAGTTACCAGACATCCGACATGTGCTTCGTACGGGGCAGACACAATTCCAGCCCCAGGCCTAGCACGTGACATCCGATACTGGATCGAAATACACAATACTACGTATACTACCCCTGATATAGATCGTTTATTCCTGTAAGCATGTTTCTGGAGAATTGGGAAGGCATGGTGCTTTTCTAGAAGCCAACCTTGTCTTGTAAATCGATAAAAAAGTAGTACTAGGTACTTACGTGTTCGGATAGTCTGACGACCGAATTTACTGCAACATATCCGGGGATCTCATGGGTCGCTTCCCGAAGATTCACCGATGACATATGACTCGCACTTTAATTAATCTGGGATTAATTACGGAGATATTTTATCTGGGATAAAATATCATTTAAAGAGAGATAACAATTAATTTGGAATTAATCGATAAAATAATATATTCGATATATCATACGAAATTGGATTTCGACACGGAATTGAAATTAGATTTTAATTCGGGCAAATGAGTTAATTTAGAATTAATTCGTTAGCGAAGTGAATAGTGATTTCGCTAGGCATAATCATTTAATTACGTCGCATTGGAAAATTCATTAATTTGGAATTAGCGAACCCGAGCCCGGGATTGTTTGCGAGTGCATTCACATTTCGAATTCGAGTGCGGCACGCAAGTCAAATCAAGCGTCAAATCGCTAGTCGCATCAAGCGTCAAATCATTAGTCACTTTGAGTGATGTGACAACTTGTCACTTGATTGATTGAGTGATGTGACTTTACGGAAGTGGTTGGAAAGCTTTTTGAAAGCTTGATTGACATTTAATATATTTTAAATATTTGGTATTTGTTTTTTTTTTTTGGAAATCAATTAATTGATTTTGAAAAATTAAAAATGTGTATTAGATACACACTTTTTCCACCAACACAAATAACACTCTCTCTCTTTCTTCTTCATCTCTCTCACACACGCGCCCATTTGGGCATTTCTTGTTCTGTTTTCAGGGCAAAAACGTGAGCAAGGAAGGGAAGCAAAGTCATGATTTTGTTGCAAAATCAAGAGTGCTAGCACACTACGAAGTCATGCGAAGGTGATAGGGAAGTCCACCTATGAGCATGGAATCACATCACGAAGCTTGGAGCATCAATGGAGGACCAAGATGGCCGAATCCATGGAAGACAGAAAGTGGACTGCCGTGACTTCTCAATGGGTAGAAAATAATTTTTTGTTCTTCACCGCATCGTCTCAACCGATCATTATGAGTATTCCGCGACTTCTTTGATTATATTCGCACTTATTTTTATGCTTGAATCGATCCTCGGGATCGTAGGAACTCCAACAATGGTATCAGAGCAGAGTAAAAGCATGAAATTTGACTTAGGGTTAAAATTTGGGTAAAATGTGTTTGAGCATGATTTAATTAAATTGGATGTTTGAGTATGCTTAAAACATGTTTTATTGAGGATTGATTGGATCAATTTGATGAATGTTGTTTGGAACAAATTTCCCCAAATTTCTTAGCTTGGCCGAGAATGAGCATGCCCTAAATTGTCTTGGAATTTTGTTTTTTGATTCGTTGAATGACTTGAAAACAATTGGGAATGTGGATTTAATGTTAATTTGGATTTAATTGGATTGAATTTGAATTGGACATAAAATTTCCCTCCAAAGCCGAGAGCAATATAGCATGAATGTGTTTGTTGATTTTGTTAAATTATGTTAGACATGATTTAATGTTGATGAGCATGATTAATTAGGCTAATTGATGTTCTAGAAATGTTAATTGGGTAATTAATCATGCAATGCACTTTGTTTAATTAAATTGTGAAATTGGATTTTTTGTAATTTATTTAAATGGCTTAGTTTTGGAAATTGGGCTTTTAAAGTTGTTATTGGGCTTATTGGGCTTGGGTGTACCAAGTTGGGTTTAGGCTAAATTGGTTGGATCCAATTGGGCCCAAAACCGCTTCCATAAAGCCCAAATGCGACTAATGGACATTTAATTATTTAATTGGGCCTAA
Source organism: Zanthoxylum bungeanum (assembly GCA_019454045.1). Lineage (NCBI taxonomy): Eukaryota > Viridiplantae > Streptophyta > Magnoliopsida > Sapindales > Rutaceae > Zanthoxylum > Zanthoxylum bungeanum. Next base: position 72,975 of record SKCR01035381.1, on the reverse strand, counting down.
TGGGCCTAAATTGATTTCTTGGCTTATGGGGTTACTCCTTGATTGGACTTTGGTTATTGGGTTTGACCCGAGTTGACCAAAAGTCCACTCCTAAAGAAATTAATTGAAAGCCCATTGGACTTAATTAAATTGACGTTGGACGTTAATCGGGCTTTGAGACCCGTAACGATTAAATTTGGAATTTAAGTCGTAAAGGTTTATCAAGAAAGTGTAATATTTAATTTGGAATTAAATAGCGAATTAGTATTAAATACAAATTGAATTGGATTTAATTTTGTAGTTTAATTTAATTCGAGAATTCGTAATTTGAGTACTTATTCGCAAAACGAGTTTGACTCGCGCAAAATCAAATCGTTGTTTGAACATTGGATGGTCACTAATTATCAGATTAATTATTTTGAATAGATTGATTGATAACATGCTTGTGTGAATACATGGTTGTGATGCATGGATAATGTATATCGGATGGATATTAGATGGGTGGGGCAATTTTAGAAATTGTTGTAATAATTTGATTTATTAATTGGACCTGCGTGTCCAGCCTTATTACCTCCTTATTCTTTGTATTTTCTTCTCACCTATTCCCCTCAATGTAAATGAGGTTTCTTTAGAAGTGTAGTGTAATGGGTAGAAGCAAATACTTGTGCTAGCGGGAGAGAGGAAATGAGAGGTTTGATCTAGGATCAATGTGTTAAGTATCCATCCGCATATCATTATTATTTATTATACGCCCTTTATTATGTGTTTAGAATGCATGTTTAAGGCTGTATGATGATGAGACCTTAACAAAGATAATAAATTGGTTGCCAATTTTCACGCGAAAAACCCTCGTAAAATATTAAGCGTTTTTCCTTCCATTGAGTGATTCTTACTCAAGATCCGAGACTGGCATTGCCTTGTTGTATAAAGTCAAGGCCTTTTTCCATCGAGGATGTGTTTGAATCATGAAGGCTTTGATCCATATCAGTGTCTTGTCCAAATTGTGATTTGTTGGGCAAAGTCAAGATCACTTCTTGTCCATCGACATTGATTACGAAGCTTTCCATGGTCAATGGGTCACGCTAAACTGGGATCACTAAGTTTGTTGTGCCAAAGCCAAGGCTTAGTTGATTCAGAGGAAAAATGTTAGACAATATATTGGATATATGGCATATATAAGATATATGTTTCGGACTTGGATGTCCCCCTACTGGATCTAGGAATTGGATGGGATCCAATTGATCTTAGAGATCTACCTAGTTAATTATCATACAATTTATTGGCCAAAGTCAAGATTGTGTGATATTTAACGGATCCTAGCCCACTAGGAAACATGCTTTGCCGAGTACTCAACAGAGGGTTAGAGGCTCGCCGAAAAATATGTGGGAGGCAAGTATTGAATTTGCAATATTCATTTAATAACTTGCCATAACGTGCTCATTTCAAATATCACGTCAAATAAATTAAATGTTAGTTGGACTAATATTTAAATGGTTGTTTTAATAAAAATGGTTAGATTGTATTCAAACTATTTTAATTATAGTTGATTTTATAATTGGATTAGAGTAATCAATATAATTTAATTTAATCTATTAAATTATAGTTGATTAAATAGTTGGTCTATAGTAATCATTATAATAAAAAGTACCGAAATCGTTGATTAAAATAGTTGGACTATTAGAATCAAGATAAATTGAAAGATTGACGTTTAAGACATAATCCAAGGGAAAATGTATTTAAATGGTTTAATTTTTCAAATTGGGAATAAAATTTCAGGATGTCCTGGAAAATATAAGTTACTTTATTTGATAAAATAACATATTAGGCCTAAAGCTCGGAGTAAGCAAATAGTAGAGCATAATCTTTGGAAGATTTATGTGATGATAACTTTAATGCTTAATCCATTTAGCTTGTCGCAATAGACTCCTTAATTTCTTTGTTAGAACTAAGGGTTAGATCCTTAAAGTATGATAAAGAAATTGAAGGATCTTCGTAAATCTATACTTAGATTTTAGAAGTACTAAATTGCAATAAATAACTCTTGAGAGTTACTGGCTATTCTCAATGAGTCAAAGCCAAAGTTTGCAATATGGCAAGAAGCGTAAGGCGCATCTTATTTCAACATTCCAGAAAGCCGAGGCTAGGCCGAACGCTTATAAGATGTAGAAAAAGGGCAAAGGCAAAATCATTATAATCTTCTGGGAAGATAAAAGACATATCCCAAAATGTCTGCCTAAATGTGGCAAACGGGATCGCGGAAGCGTGACTGCCGTTTGGACAAGGCAGACATGAAGGAATTGAAGAACGGGCAAGGCTCTGACTTCAAATATGTTTGTCATAAAAATATTCACTACGAGTATTAAATTTGGATTTTAGATACTTAGTGTGATACATAAATATATACTGGTGTGCAGAATCTGCTATGAGCAGGATACTGACTTCAGATGAGAATTATCTGCGAATTGAAAATGGGACGAAAGTTGCTATTTTAACCGTAGATACCTAAGTTTAGGAACTACCCTTCGGGTGTGTACTTAAATTAGGAAACTATTACAATGTAACTAGTTTGACTATATACATTATCTCTATATCAGGGTTTAACCCGTTGCGGGTATACCTTTATATTCTAGACACACTAAAATGTTTTATTATATAAAGATGATATTGAGATAAACACATTAGATGTGAATAACAAATTTATATTTTGAATATAAATAAATCTCAAATGTATAACATGACAAACAAATAGCTCAAATTGATTTGATCAGAAGAACATATTGTGGCATTGTTGTCTGGGACACAATTAAACAAGACTCGTATATCCACACTTTTGAAGAGTGGGTACTCGGACTGATTTGATTCCATTCATATAAAGTCTACGAATCTAGTTTATTGGGCAATGTGCCTAAAACACCTTTACTCGATAAAAGTGCAAATGCCACCGATCCGTTAGCCCTCGTTCATAGTGAAACAAGTGGGCCCATGTCTAGCTAGGCTAGAAGTGGATATGAATATTTCGTGACCTTTACGGATGTGGCATCACGTTATGGTTATATGTTTCTTTTGAAACACAAATCGGAAACTTTTACAGTTTTCGACGCGAAATAGACAAACAATCAGCTAAAGTATTAAACCGTCACGGTAAGATCGTATGGAAAATACTTAAGCAATAAGTTTCTAATACTTGAAAGAGTATAGTATTCTTTCAATGATGACTCCTCCCGGAACACGTCAATTGACAGTGTGTCCGAACAGGATAAACCGAATTTTGTTGGACATGATAAGGTTAATCATGAGTCGCTCTAAGCTACCATTTCCTTCAACAGATATGCAAAAACAGTGCAAACATATTTTGAATAAGGTTCCATAAAATCTGTTTGACAGATTTCATATTAGATATGAACACAGGAAAGAAACCGAGTTTCTTATCCTGAATATTTGGTATTCTAGGCATATGTTTGGATAATACCAAACTAAAACCCAAATTGGATAAGTGCCAATTGTAGGTTATCCTAGGGATACCAAAGTATAGTACTCATACAACTCACTAGAGAACAATTTGATTGTTGCTCGCCATGCAATTTTCCTAAGAGGAATACCTATATGCAGTGGTAAGTGGGAGAATAGTAAAACTCGATGAAAATCGGAGTAATGCTATTCAAGGCACCGATTCCTAATGAAACATAAATAGTTCATCAATGATGAAACTATACCATTATTCTTCGAATACACAAGAACCTCGTATGTCAGAGAGAATCAGAAGACAACCTGGGGTATGGGTTTCTGATCTCACCTCATAAAGATGTTAATCTTATTGAGATAAACCAAATGATTACGTATGAGGAAGTGATACAAGGTATCGACTCCCTTTTATGGCAAAGTGCCATGAATCCAAAATGGATTCCATGTATAACAACCAAGTTTAGACACTAGTTGTTGTACCGCAAGACATTGTGCCTATTGGTACTTTATAAGTCTTCAAGGAAGACATACATGGATGGCAACATACCAACGTACTAAGCTGGGCTTGTAGCGAAAAGGTATCGTTATCAACATTGTGTCGATTACGACGAAACATTTTACCTGTTGCCATGGTAAATCCATTTGGATAATGCTTGCTAATGCTGCATGTTTCATTTATGAAATATGTCAGCTTAACGGGAAAATCGCTTTCATTAAACGGAAACCTTTTGGAGGATGTTTACAATATCCTGTCGGTTTTGTCGTACCAAAACCAGCAATCAAGGTTTGCAGGTTATTCGATCCATGTTTGGATTGAAGCAAGCATTAGGTTCTTGGAATTATCGTTTTGATGTAATCATAATGGTGTATGATTTAATTCAAAACGAAATGATTCTTGTGTATATAAGGAGGTTAGTGGGAGCGCACTGAAAGTGACTGTCCTAAATAATGATGATTTGTCATTTCTTGGAAATGATATTCCCATATTACAATCGGTGAAAGCTTGGCTTTCATGAAAATCTCCGTAGAAATTCTTGGGAGAAACAACATTTATTCTAGGAATAAAGATCTATTGGGATGGATTTAAAGTTGTTGAAACTCCCCGAGAACTCGTACATTGATAAATGTACGTGACCTGGCGTCTCATACACTTTGAGCATATGGATTCACAAACAGGCCAATCCAAATGATAGTCACTGGATTGATATTAAGAACATCCGTTAGTTTCTTAGAGAACTAAAGATGCTGTCTTAATCTGTGGAGATGGAGAACTTGAAGTGTCTGGGATCACTGTAGAAAGTTTCCTAACCGATGAAAATGACTATTAGTCGCAAGGTACTATACAGTTTTGAATAACGGAATAGTGAGCTGGAATCATCAAAGCAAGATACTGTTTACCAATAAACAACAAATGCGGGTTATTGCTGCAGCTGAGGCAGTAATAGAAGCCTTTTGGTCGATATAAATCTAATTAGATTAGATATAATTCTGTTAGCAGCTGAGCTAGGCTTCAGCTCAGGCTAAAGAATTAATTGTCTCATCAACGATCCAGATATATACTTCGACTATTCATCTGATCCTTTCGGATCATACATCGTGGCGATGTGATGATCGTATAAATCGCATCAGACGATAATCATGTAAATCTGCTGACGAAAGCCTTTTCTCAGCTGTTAGAGCCAACCGTACATAGTTCGGGTGTCAGACACTCGAGTGACTAGCTATAGGCCAAGTGGGAGATTGTTGGACAATTATGACCCACAGCGTCACTATTTGTACAGATCATGGTATTGTTGTACAAATTAACTATGTGACAAAGGAGATTGCTCTCTTATCATTTGTGATTAGATCACCAAGATGTATAAATGATAGGAGGTCCTTATGATTTGTTCCTGGATTGAGATGATATGAGACAATATCAGTCCACGAAGGATAAATCATTAAATATCCCTAGTCAGAGTATTATCGAGATTGGACATCGATAAATGCGTAAAAGACTAGTATTACACTTGTGCGCGTTGTGAGGGCACAACGACATAATTCTCATATATTTGGGTATAGGATACTCATGCAAGTCTAACAGGAGGTTGTGTTTTACCGATGGTACGGGAAACAGCTTCGCTCTGGATAGACCCCCTCAGAATTCCATTGGTAGTATGACCATGTGTCTATGGAAGTCCGAAATCAGGGTAAGTGTATTTGGTCTTAATCTAAGACTTGCACCGCTAATACTTGCGATAATCAATATACTTTGGTTTTGGTCGTCCAGGGCTTTAACAGGTTATGTGTACTCATCTGCTGGGTATATTTAGAATCGTAGTGTGTTGGGTATAATGTCAAGACGGAAGTATCACTCCAGTCATAGTGGAGATGATGTCACGTAGGATATGGGACTGGCGCTCTTATATGCTCCAGCTATCAGGATATTATGACAAGGTCATGTATATCCGATTATAGAGACTAGTTACCAGACATCCGACATGTGCTTCGTACGGGGCAGACACAATTCCAGCCCCAGGCCTAGCACGTGACATCCGATACTGGATCGAAATACACAATACTACGTATACTACCCCTGATATAGATCGTTTATTCCTGTAAGCATGTTTCTGGAGAATTGGGAAGGCATGGTGCTTTTCTAGAAGCCAACCTTGTCTTGTAAATCGATAAAAACGTAGTACTAGGTACTTACGTGTTCGGATAGTCTGACGACCGAATTTACTGCCAACATATCCGGGGATCTCATGGGTCGCTTCCCGAAGATTCACCGATGAAGTATGACTCGCACTTTAATTAATCTGGATTAATTGGATGAGAGAGAAAATTAATCTGAGATTTATTACGAAGATATTTTATCTGGGATAAAATATCATTTAAAGAGAGATAACGATTAATTTGGAATTAATCGATAAAATAATATATTCGATATATTATACGAAATTGGATTTCGATGCGGAATTGTAATTAGATTTTAATTCGGGCAAACGAGTTAATTTAGAATTAATTCGTTAGCGACGTGAATAGTGATTTCGCTAGGTATAATCATTTAATTACGTCGCATCGGAAAATTCGTTAATTTGGAATTAGCGAACCCGAGCTCGGGATTGTTTGCGAGCGCATTCACATTTCGAATTCGAGTGCGGCACGCAAGTCAAATCAAGCGTCAAATCGCTAGTCACATCAAACGTCAAATCATTAGTCACTTTGAGTGATGTGGCAACTTGTCACTTGATTGATTGAGTGATGTGACTTGATGGAAGTGGTTGGAAAGCTTTTTGAAAGCTTGATTGACATTTAATATATTTTAAATGTTTGGTATTTGTTTTGTTTTTTGGAAATCAATTAATTGATTTTGCAAAATTAAAAATGTGTATTAGATACACACTTTTGGCACCAAACACAAATAACACTTTCTCTCTTTCTTCTTCATCTCTCTCACACGCCCATTTGGGTATTTCTTGTTCTGTTTTCTAGGCAAAACCGTGAGCAAGGAAGGGAAGCAAAGTCATGATTTTGTTGCAAAATCAAGAGTTCTAGCACAGTACGAAGTCATGCGAAGGTGATAGGGAAGTCCACCAATGAGCATGGAATCACATCACGAAGCTTGGAGCATCAATGGAGGACCAAGATGGCCGAATCCATGGAGGACAGAGAGTGGATTGCCGTGACTTCTCAATGGGCAGAAAATAATATTTTGTTCTTCACCGCATCGTCTCAACCGATCATTGTGAGTATTCCGCGACTTCTTTGATTGTATTCGCACTTATTTTTATGCTTGAATCGATCCTCGGGACCATAGGAACTCCAACTGGAACCAAGGTAAGATCTTCAATAAAACCATTATTAACAAATTTTTATAGACGTCTAACACCTATGTGGCCCAATCTCATATGCCTTAATTTAGTATTATTTAATTCAGATCTATTACTTATATTTTCCTCTACATTAAAGGCATTTCTATATGTTTCCAAAACATAACGACCGTTAGATAAAGAACATTATCTTTATCATATAAATATAATGCACCATATTTAATGTTTATTTTATATCCTTCTTCATCTAATATCGGTAAAGATATTCTCTGTATGATAAGAGAAGGTATGTAATAATAATAATGTAAATCTAATTTATATTAATTTGTGAGATCTATAACGACTATTCTTAAGGCTTTGACATCCAATGTCTCGTCATTCCCAACTCTAAGCTGGATCTCCCATTTGTTTAGCCTTCCTTTAACTCCTATGGAGTTGCAAATATGAGTAAGAATATCGATGTCTAACACCCAACCACTATTTACATCTAAGGCTAATGATATGTCAATAATAAGAAAAATACAAGGCGTACCTGAGGTTTCTGCTTTTCCTTTCAGCTTTGGACAATCTTTCTTTCAATATCCAGATTTCTTACAGTTTAGATATGCACATGAGCTACAAGCGGTCTTGTAGTTTGTTTCTTTGAAACTTTCTTCTAATATCCCATTATAATCTTCTCAGACTTACTATAAAACTTTGAAGGGCTTGCTCCACCATGGAGGTACAAAAGGGGATGCCCGACCGAGCGTAACATATTATAAAGCTCTTCATATGTGACTTGCATCGAATGCGTCATAAAGGCAGCATATGTATCGGGTATAGAAGACAGAATCAGATATTGGTGTAGCCTTTCATCTATCAAAATGTCATGTCGTTCCATATATAGGATATGGTCAATTATGTTCAAAACATGAATGCTAACCACTTCTTTATCCTTGAGCGTAGCATGGAATAATTTCTTAGACCTCTGATATATCTAAATTTCTTGATTTGCTTCAATAACTTCTTCAGTGCTCTCATAATGCTTCAAGCATTTGGTATATTTATGTACTGTCTAAGCAAATTAGAAACAAATTCGACAGACATTGGATTGAGCGTAACATACTTCAATCGTTCTGACTCCAAGTCCAGGCGAATATTCATCTCTTACTCTAAGGAATTCAATACTCCTTTTAGAATCCAAAAGTTGTGCTAATGGTTTTGTGGCAACCATCTATAAGAAAACATTTAAACATTAGCAATACATTGTTCATTTCAATATGAAAAATACTAATTGATTAAGACGATCTTGGACTTTATAAACTCATTAGGTAGACCTCCAAGGTCAATCATTCCATGTGACTCCTAGTTTGGTCTTAAACCATTTCTTATCCTCACACTAATGATGATCTCGGATTAAGACGTGTTCTAGGTGTATACTAGTCAATTTGCACTAATGAGCTTCGTATGTACACTCTCATAATAATGACAGTATTGAGTGACTGGGTTAACTCATCACGCTATATCTAATGTTTTACCGAAGCGACTTAAGTTTTGAGCACTTATACCCTCACAATATTGAAGGTCTTGGATACAAATAGTAAGAACTCATTCATCTTCATATGACAAGACGGACCTTCCAATAATGCTCCAACATTACTAATACTATTACTTAAAATAAAGTAATCACCATTTCATGGGATATTTATGACAATCACCCAATACGAAACACTTTCAATTTTCTCCTAATACTTCAAATACACCTAAAATCTAATTTTAGCATCATAACCACCATAAACACATGTTATAAAACTAAATTACATGTATTCTAAAAACATATATGCATTTTTTTGAATCAAAACAAAAACCAATTTAGAATCCTACAATAAAATGACTCATTGATAATTCTAGGTCACTCAAAGGTGGTCAATTGATTCTATAATAGTATCCTTAGCTCTAAACTTTAATATAGAGTTCCAACCTTTTAGTAATTGTTCCATATCCAATATGAACATCTTTGACCCAATTACAAGCATATTAATTTATACTTCCAAAGCATCCTAACACAATTCATTAGCCTTATTTCAACTTTAAACTATGTAATTATGCATCCAATACATAATTCATCACTATATGTATCACTAATGAAAAAACTCACTAATGAAGAACATAACATAAGAGAAGTTGAAACTTACCTAGTAAGGTTGATACAAAGATCCAATCTTCTTCTCCTTGTTGACATGGTTTGAGAACTTCCAATGTTTGCAAGCTTGACTCCAGAAACCCTAAATCCAACCGAACCAGAATAGTTGTCGTTGAATGTGCACATTGTCAGTTACTAAAGTCACTAGAACTGATCCTGACCGGCCGGACTTGCATTTTAAATTTAAATTCCGACCGGACATGCATTAAAATGTATAGCGTTCCATTAATAGCTGGTCAGATAAATAATTCAAATTACATATCCCGCCGGACATAAATCGTACATGACTCTATAAGTAATTACAGTAACTCCAAACAGAAGATGAGGCTTAAGGGTGATCATGTCTCCCTTCCATTTTCAAGCTGTTGGGATGTATGCCCTAGAGCTACATGTGATGTAAACGGTTTCATGAGTTTTGAAATAAAACGATGCATTATTCATTTATCAAATTGTTTGTTTATCTTTCGCATATTATATATCTTCGTAAATACCGTAGATTACTTATGTACCTTCAGACTTAGTGTATGAGTGTCATACACCAGAGGATTTGAGTATGAAGTTAGTAATCTTAAATAGTCCATAGAGAGCAAACAAACCGGGTACTCTGTTTGTGGTTTATCTATAGCTACGGTCCATTTTATATTTGTATGGCGATCTTAATCTGGATCGTCCATGTAGAGACATGAGAATGGAGGCACCTTGTATGATGCGATCATATGGGACTGGACCCAGATAGAAATGACATTCTTATAATATCCGTTAAGCAAAGAAAGTCATTTACATCTACTTGATGGTCATATATGGATTGATCTTAATCCTGAGTGTACTACGAACTCCTGCATGGCAGGCTGTGTCCTTTGATTTACAACGGTGAGGTTGGTGTAGCAATCCCAAACAATAGCTGCGTACTTTGGGGGCACAATTTGTTTTATAGCTGGGAACGTTTTACATAGACATGGAGTTCACTCCTTCTTGCGAGAAGTAGATGAGAATCTTTCTTAAGGGTTGATTCGGTACTTGAACGATTTGAGCGCTCAAGTCTTTCTATTACGAATAGAAAGATTAATATTCATAATAGTTACGAATAAATCGTTCATTGGAGAATCAATGGTACTTAAGATAAAAATAATTAGAGGGGTATAACGAAAATTATGACCCTGCTCGAATTACGAGATACTCGTGAAAGATCAATTTGTATGCAATGACTATATCGGTGGACACCGACTTGGTTCGGCTTAATATTTCATCTACGGCAACGAGAGTGCAACTTCGGATTTTTAGTGGAATAACCCGGAGTTAATAATTCGGAATATTTAATTAAGAGCTTAATTAATATTTCGAGATTATTGGAGCTCAGAACCGTAGGTCTATTTGGTCCCCGTGCTAGCTCAATATACTTTAACGGAGTTAATATAATTGGACAGTCCAATTATATACTCACAAAGAATAAATATTATTAATATGATTAATAATATTAATTACATCACACTTGAAACTATACATTAAAAGTTAATGTAGGGTATTAATAATTATATGATAATTATTAAAAATAGAATATTGAATTATATATATGATATAATTTAATAAGGCTAAGATTTATTTGGAAACAAAAATCCTTGCCATGGCCGAATTCATTATTAGATAAGGAATATGATTTGTTTGTTTGGGAAACAAAATCAAATCAAAATTCATCACCATGGCCGAATTCCTCATTGGATAAGGAGTAGGATTTGTTTGTTTGGGAAACAAAATCAAATCAAAATACAATACCTTGGCCGAATTCCTCTTTGAGTAAGGAATGGGATTTGTTTGTTTTGGAAAAAAATCAAACAAAAGTTCCCTACCTTAGCCGAAAATTAATAAGGGTATGAGACTATTGGTTGATTTGTTTTATGAAACAAATTACCCTAAGTTTAAAAAGAAAATTATATTTTTATTTTTAAAAATACACAAATAGAAAACCCTAGCCTCCTTCTCTTTTTCATGCTCTCAAAAGTTGAGAAAGATTATTGAAGAACTAGAAAATTATTTTGGTGTGTGATTAGATCTCTAAAACGTTTAGAGAATTAATTTGTGAGCGTAGCCCACACTACCCTCCGTAAGTAACGAGACATAGTTCGGAAGATCTTGTGGCATTGGAAATCTCTTCTTCCCCTCTCTAGTAACTCACGGCAGTGAGGCAGTAAGTTCCCCACTGCCGCAAGCACATCACCAATTTTGGGGCTCGGTTTTTGTTTGGTTTTAATTCGGGTTTTAGGAAACAATTTCGGGTAATTTTAGGGCTGAGTTAGGATTGGTTTTGAGTGAAAAATCAGACCTAAAAGCCTACAGCAGATCATGCAAATTCTGGACTGGTTTGGGTGCAGTTCACACGTGTAACGGGTGCAAAGCAGTCCGCTATTTCACTGCAGTTCAAGGGGCTGTTCAGAGACTGTTTGGGGGCATTCCGGGGCTAAAATCTTGTGTAAAACAGAAGCAAAATTTCAGTATACCCACTGGTACCATTCGGTCAAAGGAAGGGCAAAGCAGAAAAAATTTTCAAGTTCGATCCGTGGGCCTAACCGCTTCCGCTGCGCGAGGGAAATCGTTTCCTACAATTGGCATCAAGAGCGAGGTTGAAAATTGCTCTTAACCCTTCACTTTTTCATTTAAAGTTTATGTTTTTAATATATTTATATGAGTTATAAATATGATATGCATGTTTAGATGAGTGGGCACATTGTGATATTCATGTGATGAATGGTTTTGTTATTTCATGTGATGAATGGATTTTGCACTGGTCGTAAATTTTTCTGGCTTTTATTTTTGTAGTTGGTTTTGGTTTTGGGATGTAAGGCGATAAGGCCATTGTTTATATTTGTTGTAATTTTAATTTTCAATGTAAAGTTTCAATTCTTTATAATTTGGAGCACCGAAGTCGCAAAGAGAGCCAACACCACTTTGGAGCGGGATTTGAAGGCCAATGAATGCCTTGGTGAATTTTTTGTACTAATTAGATTAGTATAGGAAAAATAAGAGCCCGGTCAATGCAAAATAATTTTTATGTTATATGTATGTTTATTTCGAATTGTTTGAATAACATGTCATATAGCTTAGGGTGCCCACTCATGCATTTTACTTGCCATAACATGTCATAAATGCATTATCATTATAAACATAAAATTATGATTTTATGTAATTTAAAATGTTAAGTTAAAAAATGATATGCATTGAAATCATTAATTAGATTAATTGGATTTATTGTCTAAAACTTGAATTCTAATATATTGGGCTTAATTGATGCATAATAAATTCCATTGGTATATACGATGGAAACCCGGATATAAATTCCATAGCCGATTCCGAATGGACGGAAATATGATCTGCACTCGGGATACAATTCCACATACCATTGGATTTTATAACGCACTAAAAATTTATTAAAATGTTTAATTAAATTTTGACCATTTAGAATTTAATGATTTTAGACCCTTAAGTGCCTAGTATTTTAAGAGTTAAAATATTGTAACTCACTTATATCACTATAATTAAATTAGTTTAATAGAGTAAACATATTAGTAGAGACTAATATTAGTGACAAAATTTTAATAGTTAAAATTGATTTAGCTCACTTATGACAAACTAGTGTAAATAACAATTATGATTTAGCCGCCATAAGTTTATCCACACTAGTTAAAATAAAATATTAGATATTTTAGATAGAAACCTTAATATTTAAAATAGTGAGTGGGAGAGGGATATACGACAGTGTAGGACACAGAACTTGACGACGCTGTTCTAGGCTTGCGGCCTAGTTGGGAGTACGAAATAACATGGAGTCGCCACCCGGTGTGAACCGAGACAAAGATTTAAGGCCGTACTCACCCCTCGCAAGGGAAGACCTCAAACCGTTGGGTTCGGAATGGTCACTTACTTATGTCACTTGTGATGATATGATTTGTGCAATAAATTAACCGAATCTATTCAACATTCATGCTCAATGGTATTTAGATCTAACATGCATTCGCTAAATAAATCCTATTCTAAATTTGCATGCTTGAAAGTAAGTCTTTGAATGGCAAACACTATATCACACAATGAGCATATTGAACCATTAAATCAAAATAAACGAATCACTATTCAAACATGAACATAAACCAATCAAAATAACATGCATAAGATAACATAATCATGCTTTGAAATTAAATAACAAAACTAAATTAAATCATGCTTTAAATAATAACTAAATAACCTACGAACTACAACATGCTCAAATACAAATTTGGATGAGACGAGATATGTGTATCTTAAGTGGTACGTGGCGTTGTATCCTGAGTGCAGACCGCAATACCATCCATTCGGAATCGGCTACGGAATTTACGTCCGGGTTTCCATCCGATATACCACAAAAGGGAACACACATCCCGCTCATACAACAATCACATCATGCCTCAAACGACTCTCATGCAATAATATTTTAAAATAAACAAAATAAACAAAATAAAATAAATAAAAGGGTGCCCTCAGGTCTAACCTCTTTTGTCGTCTCTCAAAAGCGCGTTACACGACCGTCGGAAGGGTTGACGTTCCACAACTTTCCCGGTTCACTAATCCAACGTGTTTCTTCGCTGTTTCACTGTTTGGGCTGCTGCGTTCACTCCGTTTCGCTACTGTTTTTGTTATATTTTTTTTGTCACTGTTTTAAGGGTTTAAGGGGCTGTTTTGGGACTGTTTCTGGATAGTTTCAGATGGTTAAAACGGGGCAGTACAGTGAAGGGTTATGCGGCAGTTGAAGGGTTGTTGGATTCGGCAGTGGGAGGCAATTTAAGGCGGCAGTTTTTGGCAGTTTAATGGGGCAGTTAGTTGTGTTTGATTTGAGTGGGTGAAGGGCTGTGAGGGTTAGTTGCTTGCGTGAGGTTTGTACGTGGTTGAGTGGCTAGCTGTGAACGTGTTGGCTTGCGTGAGGTGAGGCAGGGCTGTGAGTGCTTGTGGCTTTTAGGTGAAACGGTGAGCGTGTTGTTGAAGGTGATGGGCTGTGTGCGGCTAGGTGGCAGGTGCGTGTAGGGAGTATGGTGCTGTTGAAGGCAATTGGTGAGTGCGGCTGTGAATTGGCTAATGGGGCAGTGAACATGTTCGTGGATGGCTAAATGGGTAATGGGCGTGAGTGCTAGGGGTTATGCATGGGCAGGTAGCTTTCGTGAAGGTGTTGGCGTGAAAAAGGGCTTTAGGTTTGTGTGTGCAGTTTTGTGAGTGTGGCAGGTGGCGCTAAGGCTTGATGGCCGTGTGTGTGTGTTGCGGGCTGGTGAGATACGTGAGTTAGAGGGGCAGTTGCGAGTGTTGGCTGAGGTTTTTGGGTGAAACGTGGCTACGGTTTGAGGGAGTAGTTAGGGCTTTTGGCTTGTTGTGGCAGTGGAGAGATTATGGTAGGTGCGTGCATGGGCATGATGATGCCTGATGGCTGTGCGTGTGGACTGGCAACGTGAGGGTTTGTTTTCTTGTCTAGGACACTGCCGAAAGAGATGGGAGAGAGAGCCGAGGGTTATTTTCTTTTGTTCGTGATTTTTGTGAGAATCAGCCAGGGTTTGAATGTGTGGAGAGAGGTTATTTTCATAGGCAATGGGATGAGTTTTATCTTGTTGGGGAAGGAATAGGATTTGTGTGTTTAAGAGGGATATCTTTTAATTTAGTATGTGATAATGGAAATCTTTTAATTAAGGGAAGTGATTTGATTTATTCTTTTTAGTTAAAGATATGATTTATTTTAATTAGGCAAGGGATCCATGGGATTTATTTAAATTGGTAGGTGATTTAATTAAATTAGGAATGTGTTTTATTTAAATTAGGAATTTAATTTAATTAGATTTTAATTTAATTTCAAGTTTATTTTAATTGGTGAATGTGATTTAATTTAATTTAAGTTTAATTTAATTGGTTTTAATTTAATTAGTTACATGTATTTTAAATGTTTTAATTATTTAATTTGTGATTTAATGGGTTTGGTGTGTTTTAAAACAGAGGTCCAACAAGCGAACCCGAAGCGAAACAACTTAGATAAACTCCAACAAAATTTCAGTTTCCAACTTTACCCTTCCAACGTTCGTTTCCCGCGACTTTCACAACTAAAGAGGTAGTGTCTCCATACGAGACTCATCATCGGGCTGATATGCAAAAATGCAATGCCTACAGACAGTACATCCCACGATCTCCGTTGTTAGTCCAAAAACGTAAGATTCAAAAGGCGCCTCGAAAAGGCTTTGTTTTCGTCCCCCTACAGATGGTGTCCATTTTGGGTCAATATCAGGTTTGGTCCGATAGGATATGGATTCTAGATGTATCTTGTGAACTGACCTACCCTATGGCGGCACTTACTTGTGGGATGATAGGTTTCCGTGGTGTAGCAATTCTCTTAGGTTTCTAATTCATTATTCATGGTTCTTACATCATATGTAATTTTATGCCAAAATTCTTTGATGATTTTAATATGCGATGAATGAATGTTGAATGTATGTTTATTTTATTTCTAGCCATGGTTTCTCCAATTATTTCCATACTCTCAAACGATAAATTTACCGGAGAAAACTATATTAAGTGGAAAAGTAACATGAACGCTATCCTGGTCTGTGAAGACCTGAAGTTTGTCCTGACGGAGGAACCTTCTCCCGAACCGGCCAAAAATGCTGGCCAAGCTGTGCGCGATACCTACCAAAAATGGGTCGCAGCAAATGAGAAAGCCCGCTGCTACTTGCTAGCAGGGATGTCTGAGGTTCTTGCTGCAAAGCATGAACCTATGGCTCTAGCATCTCAGATGATGGAGTCATTGCAGGGCATGTTTGGGCAGCCTTCGGAGCGTCAACGCCATGAGGCCATGGTCTCAGCGATGACTGCTAGGATGAAAGATGGGACATCAGTCCGAGAGCACGTCTTAACGATGATGACTTATCTCAACACTGCTGAAATCCATGGAGCTCGTATTGACGATCGTAGCCAAGTGACCATGATTATGGAAACTCTTCCGAAGAGTTTCCTGCAGTTTAAAAGAAACTATGTTATGAACAAGTTGTCTTTTACTTTGACCCAACTGCTTAATGAGCTCACCCTTATGAGTCCATGCTTGTGGATCCTCGTAAGTCCAATGCAGAGGCAAATGTTGCCGAATCTTCTAAATCTGCAAAGAAAAAGAAGAAAAGCACTGGAAAGGCTAAGGGTAAGCCCATGAAAAATAAGAACAAGAAAGGCTCCAAGGATGCCAAGCCTAAAGGAAAATGTTTCAACTGCGACAAGAATGGGCATTGGAAGAGGAACTGTCCTAAATACTTTGCTGAGCTAAAGGAGAAAAATGAAACAGGTAAATATGATTTACTCGTTATTGAATCTCTATTAGTGGAGGATGATAAATCCGCTTGGATTATTGATTCTGGGGCCACTAACCATGTTTGTTCTTCTTTACAACTACTTGATTCATGGAGGGACCTTGCTGAAGGTGATTTCACCATGAGGGTCGGGACAGGGGATGCCGTTTCAGCAAGAATAGTGGGAGTTTCCAGTTTAAATTTTATTAATAATAGTTATTTAAATTTGAACAATGTGTTATTTATTCCTGGTTTTCGCAGGAATCTGATTTCTGTTGGAGTTCTACGGCCCCAAGGATCGAATAAACAAGTATGAAACAAGTGCGAATACAAAGAGGGAGTTGCGAAATACTCACATCGATCGGTTGAGCGACGCGGTGACGAACAAAAAATCAACTTTCTGCCTCCCACATGTCACGGCAGTGGCAGTTTTTGTCATCACCATTTTCGGCCATTGGAGGTCCTTGAACAAGCTCCAAGTTCGTCAAATGATTCCCGACTCATGGGTGGACTTCCCTATCACCTTCGCTTGACTTCGTAGTGTGCTAGCACTCCCGATTTTGCCAAAAAATCGTGACTTTGCTTCCCATTTTTCTTCCTTGTCACACGGTAGTAACTGAACCAGAAGAATAAATGCAGTAGCCCCTTGGGCGTGAAATGAGAGAAGAGAGGAGAGAAGAAGATGTCTTGGTTGGTAGCCAAAAGTGTATCTAATACACTTAACCAATTTCCAAAAATTAATTTTCATTTATTTACTTTCAAAAAGTCAAATGATTTATGCCAACCACTTCCATCAACTTACATCAATCCATCAATCAATCAAATCAAGTGACAAGTGGTCACATCACTCAAAGTGACTTGATTTGACGCTTGATGTGACGCTAGATGCGACTAGCGATTTAACGCTTGATATGACTTGCGTGCTGCATTCGAATTCGAAATGCGAATGTACTCGCAAACAATCCCGGGTTCGGGTTCGCTAATTCCAAATTAACGAATTTTCCGTTGCGACGTAATTAAATGATTATGCCTAGCGAAATCACTATTCACGTCGCTAACGAATTAATTCTAAATTAACTCGTTTGCCCGTATTAAAATCTAATTTTAATTCTGTGTCGAAATCCAATTTCGTTTAATATATCGAATATATTAATTAATCGATTAATTCCAAATTAATCGCTCTCTCTCTTTTATTGATATTTTATCCCAGATAAAATATCTCCGCAATTAATCCTATATTAATTCTCTCTCATCATTAATTAATCCCAGATTAATATAAGTGCGAGTCATACGTCATCGGTGAATCTTCGGGAAGCGACCCATGAGATCCCTGGATATGTAAGCAGTAAATTCGGTTGTCAGACTATCCGAACACGTAAGTACCTTGTACTACGTTTATACCGATTTACAAGACAAGGTTGGCTTCTAGCAAAGTGCCATGCCTACCCAATTCTCCAGAAATATCCTTACATGAATAAAGATATATATCAGGCTTAGTATACGTAGTATTGCGTATTTCGATCCAGTATCGGATGATCACATGCAAGGCCTGGGGCTGGTACAGTGTCTGCCCCGTACGAAGCATATATCGGATGATGAGCAACTAGTCTCTTTAATATCGGAAAATCATGACCAAGTCATATTATCCCGACGGTTGCAACCTTTTTAGAGAACCAGTTCTGTATCCCTGCGCGATCATCAACTCCATATGACTGGAGTGACACTTCTGTCTTGACATCACACCCAACACACTACGATTCTTGATATACCCAGAAGAGGCGTACACAGAAACCGGTTAAAGCCCTGGATGACAAAAACCAAAGTATATTGATTGTCGCAAGTATTAGCGGTGCAAGTCTCAGGTTAAGACCAAATACACCTACCCTGATTTCGGACTTCCATATACACATAGTCATACTACCAATGGAATTCTGAGGGGGTCTATCCAGAGAGAAGCTGTTTCTCGTACCATCGGTAAAACACAACCACCTATTACACTTGCATGAGTATCCTATACCCAAATATATGAGAACTATGTCGTTGTGCCCTCACAACGAGCAGAAGTGTAATACTAGTCTTTTACGTATTTATCGATGTCCAATATCGATAATACTCTGACTAGGGATATTTAATGATTTATCCTTCGTGGATTGATACTGTCTCATAACATTCTCAAGGCAGGAACAAATCATAAGGACCTCCTATCATTTATACATCTATGTGATCTAATCACAAATGATAAGAGTGCAATCTCCTTTGTCACATAGTTAATTTGTACAACAACACCATGATCTGTACAAATAGTGACGCTATGGGTCATAATTGTCCAACAATCTCCCACTTGGCCTATAGCCAGTCACTCGAGTGTCTAACACCCGAACTATGTACGGTTGGCTCAAACTGCTAAGAAAAGGCTTTCGTCAGCGGATTTGCATGATTATCATTTGATGCGATTTATACGATCATCACATCACCACGATGTATGATCCGAACGAATCAGATGAATAGTCGAAGTATGTATCTGGATCGTTGATGAGACCATTAATTCTTTAGACTGTGTTGACGCCTAGCTCAGCTGCTAACAGAATTATATCTAATCTAATTAGATTTGTTATCGACCCAAATGGCTTCTATTGCTGCCTCAGCTGCAGCAATAACCCGCATTTGTTGTTTATTCGGTAACAATATCTTGCTTGGAAGATTTCCAGCTCATTGTACCGTTATTCAAACTGTATAGTACCGTTTGCGACTTATAGTCGTTTTATCGGTTTAGGAAACTTGCAGTAGTGATCCCAGTCACTTCAAGTTCTCATTCTTCACAGATTAAGAAAACATCCTTAGATCTCTAAGATACTAATGGATGTTCTTAACATCAATCCAGTGACTATCACATGGATTGGCCTGATTGTGAATCCATATGCTCAAAGCGTATGAGACACCAGGTCACGTACATTTTTTAATGTATGGGTTTCTCGGAGAGTTTTAACAACTTTAAATCTTTCCCAGAAGATCTTTATTCCTTGAATAAAGGTTGTTTCTCCCAAGAATTCCACAGGGAATTTTCTCGAAAGCCAAGCTTTCACCGATTATATTATGGGAATTTCATTTCCAAGAAATGACATATTTTCATTATTTATAGGACAACCACTGTCAGTGCGCTCCCATTAACCCTCTTATATACCCGAGAATCATTTTCGTTTTGAATTAAATCATAATCCATTATGATTACATCAAAATGATAATTTCAAGAACCTATGCCTGCTTCAATCCAAACATGGATCGAATAACCTGCAAACCTTGTTTGCTAGTTTTGGTACGACAAAACCGTCAGGATGTTTTAAACATCCTCCAAAAGGTTTCCTTTTCAGGAAAGTGATTTTCCCGTTAAGCTGTCATATTTCATAAATGAAACATGTAGCATTAGCAAGCATTATCCAAATGGATTTACCGTGGCAACAAGTGAAAGGTTGAATCGTAGTCAACACAATGTTGATAACGATACCTTTCTGCTAAAAGCCTAGCTTTATATGTTGGCATGTTGCCATCCATGTATGTCTTCCTTGAACACTTATACAGTACCAATAGGCACAATGCCTTGCGGTACATCAACTAGTATCCAAACTAAGTTGATATACATGGAATCCAATTCGGATATTATGGCACTTTGCCATAATAGGGAGTCGATACCTTGTATCACTTCCTCATACGTAGTCAGTTGGTATACCTCAAAAGATTGACATCTTTTATAAGGTGAGATCAGAAACCCATACCCCATGTTGTTTTCTAACTCTCTCCGACTTACGCGGTTCTTGTGTATTCGAAGATTAATGGTATAGTTTCATTCTTGATGAACTATTTGTGTTCCATTAGGAATCGGTGCTTGGAACAGTATTACTCTGATTTTCATCGAGTTTTACTATCCTCCCACTTACCACTGCATATCGGTATTCCTCTTAGGAAAACCGCATGGTGAGCAACAATCTAATTGTTATCTTGTGAGTTGTATAAGTACAATAATTTGGTATCCCTAGGATAACCTACAATTGGCACTTATCCATTTTGGGTTTTAGTTTGGTATCATCCAAACATATGCCCAGCATTCCCAAATTATCAGGAATGAGAAACCTGGTTTCTTTCCTGATCATATCTAATATGATATCTGTCGAATAGATTTTTTTGGAACCTTATTCAAAATAAGTTTTGCACTGTAAATGCTTATCCGTTGAAGGAAATGGTAGCTCAAAGCGACTCATGATTAACCTTATCATGTCCAACAAAATTCGGTTTATCCTGTTCGGACACACCGTCAAATTGACGTGTTCCGGGAGAAGTCCTCATTGAAAGAATATTATACTCTTTCAAGTATATTAGAAACTTATTGCCTATGTATTTTCCATTACGGTCTTACTGTGACGGTTTATACTTTAGCCGATCTGTTCGTCTATTTCGTGTCGAAACTATAAAAGTTTCTGATTTGTGTTTCAAAAGAAACACATAACCATAACGCGATGCCACATCCGTAAAGGTCACGAAATATTCATATCCACCTCTAGCCTAGCTAGACATGGGCCCACTTGCTTCACTATGAACTAGGGCTTACAGATCGGTGACATTTGTACTTTTACCAAGTAAATAGTGTTTTAGGCACTTTGCCCAATAAACTAGATCCGTAGACTTTATTTGAATAGGATCAAATCAGTCCTAGTATCCACTCTTCAAAAGTGTGGATATACGATTCCTGTTTTATTGTGTCCCAGACAACAATGCCACAATATATTTCTTCTGATCAAATCAGTTTGAGCTATTTGTTTGTCATGTTTGAGATTTATTTATATTCAAAATACAAATTCTGTTATTCACATGTAATGTTTATATCTCAATATCATTTTTATATAATAAAACACTTTAGTGTTCTAGAATATAAAGGTACACCCGCAGCGGGTTATACACTGATATAGAGATAATGTTTCTAGTCAAACTAGTTACATTATAACAGTTTCCAAATTTAGGTACACATCCGAAGGGTAGTTCCTAAATTAGATATCTACGGTTAAAACAGCGACTTTCGTCCCGTTTCCAATTCGCAGATAAATCTCAATAGATGTCAGTATCCTGTTCATAACAGATTCTGAACATCAATACACATTTATGTACCACACAAAGTATTTAAAATCCAATTTTAATACTAGTAATGAACATAATGTTGACAAACATATTTGAAGTCAGAGCCTTGCTCGTCTTCAATTCCTTCATGTCTGCTTTGTCCAAATGGCTGTCACGTGATGAGTGGTAAATCTATCACTATTTCCCACTTATTTAACCTAATATTTTGTATAGTTTCTTGAGTTTTGTGAATATTTTGATGTGTTTTGTGTTATTTTGTAGATAAATAAAGTTTCAGGACATTCTGGAGGTGATTTGGGCCAAAACAGTGAAAATTGGACGAAAAGGGCATTTTGGTAATTTCCCACATCGCGACGCCTAACGTGCGCCGAACAGTGCTAACGTGCCCCGGGTCCCCAAATCAGAATTGAGAAAAGTTTGACTTTGCTAACGTGCGCCGTGTCATGTGTCACCATCACAGCCGATCTGCTAATATGCGTCGTGCCACGTGTGAGCATCCTACGGTGCCGACAGTCATCATCGCCACGTGTGCCACGTGTCACTCCACATCATTGCCATGTCATCAGCCACATCACCAGGTTGACCAAGTCAAACTGCCACCTCATCGCCACGTCATCATCAGCCAATCAGGTGGTACCACGTGCCACAATCCTACGGTGCCGACAGTCTCTTTCCCATTCACCGCCACATCACCGACACGTCAGCGCCACGTCAGCATCAATCATTGAGTATCTAATCCTTATCTGACACATGGCGGATAAGAATATCATCGACCAATCAGAAGCCGCCACGTGTCACAATAATTGAAGCCCAACCACCTCGCCACGTGTCACTTTATCATCTTATCCAGAATCTGCAAACCGACGAACCAGAGCGTGCCACGTCGACAAAATCTGGCGTAGCGACGCAAAGGCCCTGGCGTCGCGACGCTGGAAGCCTACCGAGGCCTACAAATAGAGCTTCAAATTTCAGATTTAGTTGTACCATTCTCTCTCCCTTCTTTGATGTAAATAGGAAGTTCTTCTCTCTCTAAGTTTCTTTTAATTTTTAGTTTTTTGTTTTGTAATAATTTTAATTACGTTCTGTAATAATAATAATTTACTTTCTTTACTTTTTACAGTTTTTACTATTTACCACGAGGAGGTAACTTCCTCAGCTAGGGTGAATGGTAATTCTTTTACTATTGCTATTTAGATTAATCTCCCTTAAAAATAATATATTCACTATTTAAAATTTGACTTAAAAAGGATACCGCTATATTGGTCGGTTGGTAATTTAATTTTAATCTGGTTTAAACCTGACTAATCAAGGATACCGTCAGATTGGTCGGTTGGTAATTTAATTTTGGTTCCGCCTTTATGGCTGGTTTATGGACAAATATTACCGCCTTAATGGCTGGTTGGACTTAATTTGACTTAATCAGGATACCGCCAGATTGGTCGGTTGGTAATATTATCACAAGTTTATATATTATTTTATGGGAGATATCTAAATTAGTAGTAGTAAAAGTAATTCCTTTTACCTTAGAATTTTATTTTATTGTAATTTACTTTTCAGTATTTACTTTACCGCATTTTTACTTCATGTCTTTTTATTTTTAAGTTTTTACTAGCCCTAGTTATGTGTTGTAACTAAATTAGTTATCTGGGGTTGTGATGACTTTTAATATCACCGTTTTATAAGGGGTTAGATTATAGCTTGGGTAATATAAAGATTTATTTATTGAGTCTTAATCTTAATGTTTTTTCATTAACTGGCCATTAATAAAATTGATCTGGTAAATCTAAAATGAACTAGACATAGGGATTTTAGGTTACAGCCTTAGACTCAATAGCCCACGATCTTCCTTGAGGATAGATAACCCTTTAATAGATTTCCTTACATGATAGGAATATACCTTCGGGGGGGGGTAGCCATAATTGGAACTTAAACTTAATGAATCCAGATAATTTGGTTGACATAGACATATGGTTCAATTGGGTTAAACTGGGTATTTGTGTCTGACCATCGACAGAGGCTTACATATAATTTAGTGTTCCAGGTTAATAAATCAATATATTACCCAACTTTAAGATAACCACTTCATCTTTAAAATGATATTGGAAGAAATCACAACCCTAGATAGTTTTTAATATTGAATTTTCTTAAAACCTATTTTCGACAATTTTATTTACTTGCTTTTAAATTTAGAATCCTCACCATTTCAAATCAATCAATCAACATGTTAGATACTAGTAATCATTTGACCTCATAAAATTAATAGATTAGATATTAAGTCCTCGTGGGATCGATATTTTTATACTACTTGAACGATACGGGCGCTTGCGTTATACGTGTGTGTTTACACCGGTCAAGTTTTTGGCGCCGTTGCCGGGGACTTATTTATCTTTCACTATTAATTTTGGGGTTAGATACGTTACTTGTATCTAATTTCTTTTTACTTATTGTTTTTGTTTTCTTTTTACAGCAGTCAACGCCAAGCTAGATCAGATATGCAAATTCATGGAGACTCTTACCACTGGATCCACAAGTTCACCATATGGAGGAATACCAGAGTCAAACCAACTTGAAGAAACGGTGAATTTTGTCAACAATTTCAACAGACAGGGGAACAATCCTTATTCCAACACCTACAACCCAGGGTGGAGGAATCATCCTAATTTTTCATGGAGCAACAATTCAGGCCAACAGTGGAACTATCCACCACCTGGATTCCAGCAACAGAACAAAGGCCAAGAGCAGGCAAATGAACCAGGAATAGCAGAAGTCATGGCTCAGTTAAAAAAGTACGATGCCAACTTTCAGAGCCAATCAGCTTCCATCAAAGCACTGGAGAATCAAATCGGACAACTGGCCAATGCTCAGAGTTACAGACCACTAGGTAATCTTCCTAGCAACACAGAACCCAATCCAAGGAACCGAACAAGGGAATGAGCAATGTCAAGCCATTACTTTGAAAAGCGGTACTGAAATCAACAAAGATGTTGGAATCAAGATGTCCCAATAAGAAGTTCCAAAAGAAGCTGAACAACAGATGGAGGAAAAAGAGGCAAAGGAAAAAGAAGCAAAGGAAAAAGAACAGATCACTCCACCTCCACCTTTTCCTCAACGTCTTCAGAAAAACAAACTGGACAAGCAGTTTGCTCGATTCCTGGAGGTTTTCAAAAAGCTGCACATCAACATCCCATTTGCAGAAGCCTTGGAAGAAATGCCCAGTTATGTCAAATTCATGAAAGACATTCTTTCACGAAAACGGAGATTGGGAGACTACGAAACAGTAGCATTAACGGAAGAATGCAGCGCCATTATTCAGAGGAAACTTCCCCCGAAGTTGAAAGATCCTGGCAGTTTCACAGTTCCATGCACCATTGGAGAACATTATATCGGTAAGGCTTTATGTGATTTAGGTGCTAGTGTTAACTTGATGTCTTTTTCTATTTACAGGAAACTGCAGATTGGAGAAGCAATGCCTACCTCAATTTCATTGCAACTTGCTGACCGAACGCTCGCATTTCCAAGAGGTGTTGTTGAAGATGTGCTGGTGAAAGTAGACAAACTAATTCTTCCAGCAGATTTCATCATCCTTGACATGGAATAAGACAAAGAAATACCTATCATTCTTGGGAGACCATTCTTGGCTACAGGTAAAACTGTGATTGATATGCAAAAATGAGAACTGACCATGAAAGTGCAGGACCAAGAAGTGACCTTTAATGTTTTCAAAGCCATGAAATTCTCGAGTGATGAAAAGGAAGAAGAATGCTTCAGAGTTGATGTTGTTGAAAGTATCGTTCAAAATACTGAGCCAAATCCCACAGATACACTTGAAGCTTGCATCACCAACATGACTGACATCGAGCTAGATGCTGAAATCCTGGAATGTATCAACTACCTTGACAAACCATTCTGATTCAAAGCAACACCACCAGTTGAAAGTTTGGAACTGCCAACAAAAGATCGAATCAAGCCTTCGATTGAAGAACCACCACAGCTGGAGCTGAAGTTACTTCCGAGCCATCTCAGGTATGCATTTCTTGGAAACTATTCTGAATTACCTGTTATTATTTCTTCTTCACTAACATTGGAGCAGGAAGAAAAGTTGTTGAGAGTGTTACGAGAACACAAGAAAGCCATTGGCTGGACTATAGCAGACATTCGAGGCATTAGTCCATCATTTTGCATACACAAGATCCTGATGAACGATGAGTAAAAACCCACAGTGGAGCATCAACGGAGACTCAATCCAATCATGAAGGAAGTCGTGAAGAAAGAAATCATCAAATGGTTAGATGTTGGCATCATTTACCCCATCTCAGACAATAGTTGGGTGAGTCCTATGCAGTGTGTGCCGAAGAAGGGAGGAATTATTGTAGTCACTAATGAAAAGAACGAATTGATTCCGACAAGAACGGTGACTGGATGGAGAGTATGCATGGATTACCGAAAGCTGAACAAAGCCACGAGAAATGACCATTTTCCTTTACCATTTATTGACCAGATGTTAGACAGACTAGCAGGACAGGAGTTTTATTGCTTTCTGGACGGATATTCAGGGTACAATCAGATTGCCATCGCACCAGAAGACCAGGAGAAAACTACCTTTACATGTCCCTATGATACTTTTGCTTTCCGCATGATGCCATTTGGATTATGTAATGCCCCTGCCACTTTTCAGCGTTGCATGATGGCCATATTCTCAGACATGCTGGAGCAGAGTATGGAGGTTTTCATGGATGATTTTTCTGTATTTGGAGATTCTTTTGACCATTGTTTGCAAAATTTGGAACAGGTGTTACAAAGGTGCGAAGATACAAACCTGGTACTTAACTGGGAGAAATGCCACATCATGGTGCAAGAAGGCATTGTTCTTGGACACCGGATCTCACAAAAGGGGATTGAGGTAGACAAAGCAACGATAGAGACAATTGAAAAACTACCTCCACCAACATCAGTTAAAGGTATTCGAAGTTTTCTTGGACGTGCAGGTTTTTACAGGAGATTTATCAAAGACCTTTCCAAATTGCAAAACCTCTTTGCAATCTTCTGGAGAATGATGTGTCTTTCAACTTCACCAAAGAATGTCAGGAAGCTTTTGAAATCTTAAAAAAGAAGCTGGTTTCTGCCCCCATCATTGTAGCACCAGACTGGACCATTCCATTTGAAGTGATGTGCGATGCTAGTGATTTTGCTGTAGGTGCAGTTTTGGGACAACGTAAAGCAAAGATTTTCCACACCATTTACTACTCCAGCAGAACTTTGAATAAAGCTCAACTCAACTACACAACCACCGAAAAGGAGTTGCTCACAGTTATGTACGCTTTTGATAAATTCTTTTCCTATCTGCTAGGTCCCAAAGTTGTGGTCTACACAAATCATTCAGCAATCAAATATCTGATCACGAAGAAAGATGCCAAATCCAGATTGATCCGTTGGATACTTCTTCTACAAAAATTTGACGTGGAGATTAGAGACAGGAAAGGAACAGAGAATCAGGTGGCAGATCATCTATCGAGGCTCGAGAATGGAGAAACAGCTGACAAAGATCCGTCAATCAAAGAAACTTTTCCAAATGAACAGCTTTTTGCCATGAAACAATAGGAAGTCCCTTGGTATGCTGACTATGTCAACTACATTGTGTCAGGAAAATGGCTGTTGGAATGGACAACTCAGCAATGGAAGAAGTTCTTCAAAGAAGTCAAGCACTATGTCTGGGACGAGCCGTACCTGTTCAAATGGTGTGCTGATCAACTACTGAGACGATGTGTTCCGTAGGAGGAAATCAACAGTATTTTGCAGCACTGTCATTCATCACCATATGGCGGACACTTCAGCGGAAACAAAACTGCAGCCAAAGTCCTACAATCAAGTTTGTTCTGGCCCACTCTTTTTAAAGATGCTTATCTTTTTGCTTTTCAATGTGACAGGTGCCAGAGAATGAGAAATATTTCCAGGAGAAACGAAGGACCGTTGCAAAACATTCTAGAAGTGGAAATATTAGATGTATGGGGTATTGATTTCATGGGACCCTTTGTTCCATCATTCGGAAACCTGTACATCCTGGTTGCTGTAGACTACGTCTCCAAATGGGTTGAAGCAATTGCACTACCATCCAATGATTCAAAAGTCGTGATCAAATTCCTGAAAAAGAATATTTTCACTCGGTTCGGAACACCTCGTGCAATCATCAGCGATGGTGGCTTATATTTTTGCAACAGATACTTCGATGCACTCCTATCCAAATACGGAGTTACTCACAAGGTTGCCACATCTTACCATCCACAGTCAAATGGACAAGTTGAGGTTTCAAACAGAGAAATCAAAAGAATCCTAGAAAGAACCGTTGGATCAACAAGGAGGGACTGGTCAACAAAACTAGATGATGCATTATGGGCCTATCGGACAGCTTACAAGACACCCATTGGTATGTCTCCATATCGATTGGTGTTTGGGAAAGCGTGCCATCTACCAGTTGAGCTTGAACACAAGGCGTACTGGGCACTGAAGAAGTTGAATTTTGATTCACAAGCTGCAGGAGAGAAAAGACTTCACCAACTCAATGAATTGGAGGAATTTCGCTTACAGGCTTATGAAAACGCCAAATTGTATAAGGAAAAGACCAAAAAATGGCATGACCGAAAAATAGTTAACATACAGTTGGAACCAAGGCAGCAGGTGTTGTTGTACAACTCGAGATTGAAACTTTTCCCTGGAAAGTTGAAATCTAGGTGGTCTGGACCATTTGTGATCACTCAGGTTTTACCATATGGAGCTGTTGAGTTACTGGATCCCAATACCAACAACACATTCAAGGTTAACAGTCAGCGTGTCAAACATTACTGGGGAGAATCATTTGAGCGACAAAAAGAAATTGTCACACTTTCAGATGCAGCCTAACGTTCAAGAAATCACGTCTAGCTGACGACTTTAAACTTAGCGCTCGCAGGGAGGCAACCCATGCAATTTGTGTATATATTGTGATTTGGTGTGATATAATTTTGTGTGTTTAGTTTTTGCAGATTAAGTCATTTCAAGATGGAAGAAGCTCTCGCAAATCTTCACAGGCAATTTCCTTCTCTCCCTAAAAAATCTCTGATGAAAGTCTACAAAGCTCGCTTGGAACGGATGAGGTTATTAACAATCCATGGTATTCCTAATGATATTCGTTGGGTAATTGAAGCACGAGTTCGATTGGCAGGTGAGTCTTCTGACTCTTTTATTAAAAATCTGCCTGGTTTTGGAAGAAGCACCTATGCAAAGAAACGTAGAGCTAAGCAAATGGGTGTTTGTTACAAATGTGCACGATGGAATTGCAATACTCGTTGTCGTTCTTTAGGAATAGTGTCTGATAATTGCAAACACAAAATTAAATTCATTAGGGATGGCTTGAGTAAGGAGTCTTTAGATGATATATCTTCGACTCTTGAGACGCATCCCAGTGGATATGTTCACATAGCCTTTCGCAAATTACATACACAATTTCAAAAAGAAAGACAACTGTTAAGTCTCGGGAATCTGACTTAAAAAGACCCTGTTTGCCAATTTATAAGAAAATTGGATGGGAAGCTTGTCCCTGACGCATAGACGTCGATCAAGCCGCTACTTTTCTTGTAAATATTATATCTCTTTGTCTTTTCCTAATAATTATAATTTGTTTTGTTGTTTTCTTTTATTTTCTCTGACAGGATCCAGACCTTTTTGACTATCACGATTTGTTTAACTAATAATTGTCATTTGGCAGGTACTAGTGCTATTATTTTACTCACCCTTTTCAGGTGTTATAAATTCAACTCATCATTGCACTTTTGAAGACATCCAGAGTAAAACATGGAAGCCACTTCAAGAAGACGAGTTGAAAATATCTGTGTGTTTTGTGGTAGTAGTGTTGGAACTAAACCACAATACATAGAAGCAGCACAGGAATTGGGTCGAGTCTTAGCTGCAAGGAATATGCACTTAATATATGGCGGAGGAAATCTTGGACTTATGGGGATCGTTTCAAAGGCTGTACAGGAAGGAGGCAGTCATGTTTTGGGAATCATCCCAAAACCCTTGGCAGAGGCAAATCTTATTGAACCATCAAACGGAGAGGAACTGATCGTGCCAGGTATGTCTGAACGACTGGTAGAAATGATTAACCGTGCTGATGCTTTTATCGCTTTTCCAGGTGGCTTGGGTACATTGGAGGAAATTTTTATAGTTATATCTTGGGCGAACCTGAACATACACCAGAAACCGCTTGGACTGTTTAATGTTGATGGATTTTATGATTTTCTTTGTGTGTTTCTTGATGATGCTCGGAGAAATGGGTTCGTGTCAAAACCTTTGAAAGAACTCCTCTTCACTACCAGAACTGCTCCGGATCTAATAGACCAACTCATAGCCTATGAACCACAAGTTGACCCTATCCTTTCAAAGATAAATTGGTCCGAGGATGATCGTGGTAAGAGGCGTCGGATTAATCTCGATCTTAACCTTTAATTTCCTGTAGATTTCAGCTAACCAGGTACGACCTTCTTAACTCTCATTTTACTGTTTAAGACATTAGGGACAATGTCTCATTTAGGTTTGGGGGAGAGAATTAGTTGATCAGTACCTTGTTTTTAGTTGTGTGTTATTTTTATTTTTAGTCCAAATTTTTTCGAAAAATACAAAAAAATTATTGAAAAATTACAAAAATATTTTGTGTTTTTGTGTTTTTATTTTGACTAAAAATGTGAAATTGGTAAGAGATAGCTGAGTAAGGAGTTCCCACTCCTGAGACGTATCTCAAACCTATTTCGAAACAAGTTAATTTTTGTTTATTTCATTTTGAATTATTTAATTTGTGAATTCTCCTTAACATTGACTAAAATGGATCTTCATATGCTCAGTTGACAGATATTATCAATATGCATAGTAACATACAGACATGAGCTAAAATTGAAAAGTTTGTAATATTCAGTGCTCTAGTTTAATTGGAGGAAGCATCTCAAAAAATGATGGAGTAAAAAAAAAAAATCTGAGATCCGAGTTATTAAGTCTGTAAGGGTGTTTTAACACCTAGTGCTCTAAAGCCAACTGGTTTGGGAGTCACTAGCCCAAAGCTCGTTACATGGATCGAAGATGCTGCAAAAATATATATATCTGAAGTCTGAGTAATTAAGTTCGTAGGGGTGTCTTAACACCTGGTGCCCTAAAGCCAACTGGTTTGGGAGCCACCGACCCAACACTCGCTACATAGACGGAAGATATTGTATATAAATAAAAAATAGAAAAAAAAAATCAGAAAAAATGAAAAAAAAAATTATTCCATTGCTATAAAAAGGTGTGAAATCTGATAGAACTTTAGGACAAAAATATTACTCTCTTATCAACTGCACTTATGACTGTTGTGGGAAAAAATGAGTTGTTTAATATTATGTTGGCTATGTATATGAAGAATGGTAAAAATAATCGGAGAATTTACTTATTCAGTAATTTAGAATAAAACCAAACAACTAGTAACTTGGAGTAGAAGTTTCACCTGATTAGTCACTAACTTCTTTATTCTCTTTTCGCTTGTCTTTTTGCTTTTGTGTGCATTAGTTTTATTACCTGTTTACTTTTGTAAAATGTTTGTGGGTATCATTGCTGTAAACCCTCACGAGACTACAACTCGTCCACTAGGGACACCTAGGGGTTTAAAGGCTTGTTGCATACGCTAAATGTAACCGTGATCCCTACGAAAGTGACTTAGTTAATTTATTTATGTTATTTTATGTTTTGCTCGAGGACTAGCAAAATGTTAGGTTTGGGGGTGTGATGAGTGGTAAATCTATCACAATTTCTCACTCATTTAACCTAATATTTTGTATAGTTTCTTGAGTTTTGTGAATATTTTGATGTGTTTTGTGTTATTTTGTAGATAAATAAAGTTTCAGGAGGACTAGCAAAATGTTAGGTTTGGGGGTGTGATGAGTGGTAAATCTATCACTATTTCCCACTCATTTAACCTAATATTTTGTATAGTTTCTTGAGTTTTGTGAATATTTTGATGTGTTTTGTGTTATTTTGTAGATAAATAAAGTTTCAGGACATTTTGGAGGTGATTTGGGCCAAAACAGTGAAAATTGGACGAAAAGGGCATTTTGGTAATTTCCCGCATCGCGACGCCAAGAACTTCAGAGTCGCGACGCCTAACGTGCGCCGAACAGTGCTAACGTGCGCCAGGTCCCCAAATCAGAATCTGAGAAAAGTTTGACTTTGCCAACGTGCGTCGTGCCACGTGTCACCATCACAGCCGATCTGCTAATATGCGTCGTGCCACGTGTCAGCATCCTACGGTGCCGACAGTCATCATCGCCACGTGTGCCACGTGTCACTCCACATCATTGCCACATCATCATCAGCCAATCAAGAGGTGCCGCGTGTCGTAATCCTACGGTGCCGACAGTCTCTTTCCCATTCACCGCCACGTCAGCATCAATCATTGAGTATCTAATTCTTATTTGACACGTGGCAGATAAGAATCTCATCGACCAATCAGAAGCCGTCACGTGTCACAATAATTGAAGCCCAACCACCTCGCCACGTGTCACCTTATCAGCTTATCCAGAATCTGCAAACCGACGAACCAGAGCGTGCCACGTCGGCAAAATCTGGCGTAGCGACGCCAAAGGCCCTGGCGTCGCGACGCTGGAAGCCTACCGAGGCCTATAAATAGAGCTTCAAATTTAAGATTTAGTTGTACCATTCTCTTTCCCTTCTTTGATGTAAATAGGGAGTTCTTCTCTCTTTAAGTTTCTTTTAATTTTTAGTTTTTTGTTTTGTAATAATTTTAATTACGTTCTGTAATAATAGTAATTTACTTTCTTTACTTTTTACAGTTTTTACTATTCACCATGAGGAGGTAACTTCCTCAGCTATGGTGAAAGGTAATTCTTTTACTATTGCTATTTAGATTAATCTCCCTTAAAAATAATATATTCACTATTTAAAATTTGACTTAAAAAGGATACCGCTATATTGGTCGGTTGGTAATTTAATTTTAATCTGGTTTAAACCTGACTAATCAAGGATACCGCCAGATTGGTCGGTTGGTAATTTAATTTTGGTTCCGCCTTTATGACTGGTTTATAGACAAATATTACCGCCTTAATGGCTGGTTGGACTTAATTTGACTTAATCAGGATACCGCCAGATTGGTCGGTTGGTAATATTATCACAAGTTTATATATTATTTTATGGGAGATATCTAAATTAGTAGTAGTAAAAGTAATTCCTTTTACCTTAGCATTTTATTTTATTGTAATTTACTTTTCAGTATTTACTTTACCGCATTTTTACTTCATGTCTTTTTATTTTCAAGTTTTTACTAGCCCTAGTTATGTGTTGTAACTAAATTAGTTATCTGGAGTTGTGATGATTTTTAATATCACCGTTTTATAAGGGGTTATATTATAGCTTGGGTAATATAAAGATTTATTTATTGAGTCTTAATCTTAATGTTTTTTCATTAACTGGCCATTAATAAAATTGATCTGGTAAATCTAAAATGAACTAGACATAGGGATTTTAGGTTTCAGCCTTAGACTCAATAGCCCACTATCTTCCTTGAGGATAGATAACCCTTTAATAGATTTCCTTACAGGATAGGAATATACCTTTCAGGTGGGGGTAGCCATAATTGGAACTTAAACTTAATGAATCCAGATAATTTGGTTGACATAGACATATGGTTCAATTGGGTTAAACTGGGTATTTATGTCTGACCATCGACAGAGGCTTACATATAATTTAGTGTTCCAAGTTAATAAATCAATATATTACCCAACTTTAAGATAACCACTTCATCTTTAAAATGATATTGGAAGAAATCACAACCCTAGATAGTTTTTAATATTGAATTTTCTTAAAACCTATTTTCGATAATTTTATTTACTTGCTTTTAAATTTAGAATCGTCACCATTTCAAATCAATCAATCAACATGTTAGATACTAGTAATTATTTGACCTCATAAAATTAATAGATTAGATATTAAGTCCTCGTGGGATCGATATTTTTATACTACTTGAACGATACGTGCGCTTGCGTTATATGTGTGTGTTTACGCCGGTCATCACGCTTCCGCGATCCCGTTTGCCACAATTAGGCAGACATTTTGGAATATGTCATTTATCTTCCTAGAATATTATAATGATTTTGCCTTTGCCCTTTTCAACATTCTAGTAGCCTTTGGCCAAGCCTCGGGTTTCTAAAATATCGAAGTAAGGTGCTCCTTGCGCTACTTGCCTATTGTAAATTTTGACTTTGTCTCCTTGAGAATAGTCACTAACTCTCCAAGAGTTATTATTGCAATTTTAGTACTTCTAAGATCCAAAGATAGATCTTTGAAGATCCTTCAATTTCATTATCATACTTTAAGGATCTAACCCTTAGTTCTGACAAAGAAATTAAGGAGTCTACTGCGAAAAGCTTAATAGATTAAGCACTTAAGTTATCATCACATGATCTTCCAAAGATTATGCTCTACTCTTTGCTTAACTCCGGGCTTAGGCCTAATATGTTATTTTATCAAATAAAGTAACTTATTAGTTTTCAGGACTATCCTGAAACATTATTCCCAATTTGAAAATTAAATCATTTAAATACATTTTCCCTAAGATTATGTTTTAAATGTCAATCTTTCAATTATATCTTGATTCTAATAGTCCAACTATTTAATCAACGATTTAGGTACTATTTATTATAATGATTATTATAGTCCAACTATTTAATCAACTATAATTTAATAGATTAAAATAAATTATATTGATTACTGTAATCCCATTATAAAATCAACTATAAATTAATAGTTTGAATATAGTCCAACTGTTTTAAAACAACGATTAAATATTATTCCAACGAACATTTAATTTATTTGATGAATGATATTTGTTTGAGCACGTATGGAAAGTAATTAAACGAATATTGCAAATTCAATTCTTGCCTCCCACTATTTTTCGGCGAGCCTCTAACCCTCTGTCGAGTACTCGGGAAACCGTGTTTCCTAGCGGGCTAGGATCCCGTTAAATATCACACAATCTTGACTTTGGCCAACAAATTGTATGATAATTAACTAGGTAGATCTCTAAGATCAATTAGATCCAATCCAATTCCTAGATCCAGTAGGGGGACATCCAAGTCCGAAACATATATCTTATATATACCAATACATCCAATGAATTACCTAACCTTTTTCCTCTGAATCAACTAAGCCTTGGCTTTGGCACAACAAACTTAGTGATCCCAGTTAAACGCGACCCATTGACCATGGAAAGCTTCGTAATCAATGTCGATGGACAAGAAGTGGTCTTGACTTTGGCCAACAAACCACAACTTGGACATGACACCAATATGGAACAAAGCCTTCGTGATTCAAACACATCCTCGACGGACAAAGGCCTTGAATTTGGCCAACAAGCCAATGCCAGTCTCGGATCTTGAGTGAGAATCACTCAATGGAAGGAAAAACGCTTAATATTTTGCGAGGGTTTTTCGAGTGCAAATTGGAAACCAATTTATTATCTTTTTTAAGGTCTCATCATCATACACCCTTAAACATGAATTTTAAACACATAATAAAGCGCATATGAATAAAATAATAATGATATGCGGATGGATACTTTACACAATGATCCTAGATCAAATCTCTCATTTTCTCTCTCCCGCTAGCACAAGTATTTACTTCAACCTGTTACACTACACATCTAAAGAAACCTCATTTACATTGAGGGGAATATGTGAGAAGAGAATATAAAGAATAAGGAGGTAATAAGGCTGGACACGCAGGTCCAATTAATAAATTCCAAATTTATTACAACAGTTTCTAAAATTGCCTCACCCATCTAATATCCATCCGATATACATTATTCATGCATCGCAACCAATTTAGAAACTGTTGTCTAAACCGTGTATTCACACAAGCATGTTATCAATCAATCTAATCCAATTAATTAATCTGATAATTAGTGATCATCCAATGTTCAAATGACGATTTGATTTTGCTCGAGTCAAACTCGTTTTTGCGAATAAGTACTCAAAGTACGAATTCTCGAATTAAATTAAACTACATAATTAAATCCAATTCAATTTGTATTTAATTCTAATTCGCTTATTTAATTCCAAATTAAACATTACACTTTAATAATAAACCTTTTACGACTTAAATTCCAAATTTAATCGTTACGGGTCTCAAAGCCCGATTAACGTCCAACGTCAATTTAATTAAAGTCCAATGGGCTTTTAATTAATTTCTTAAGGCATGGACTTTTGGTCAACTCGGGTCGAACCCAATAACCAAAGTCCGATCCGGGAGTTACCCCATAAGCCCAGAAATCAATTTAGGCTCATTAGGCCCAATTAAACTTTAAAGGTCCATTAGTCGCATTTGGGCTTTATGGAGGCGGTTTTGGGCCCAATTGGATCCAACCAATTTTGCCTAAACCCAACTTAGTACAACCAAGCCCAATAAGCCCAATAACAACACAACAAGCCCAAATCCAATTTAAGGCCCAAATAATTAAATTCCAAAAATCCAATTTCACAATTTAATTACACAAAGTGTATTACATAATTAATTACCTAAATCAATATTTCCAAAACATCAAATTAGCCTAATTAATCAGGCTCTTCATCATTAAAACATGTCCAACACATTTTATTAAAAAATCAAACCCAAACATGCTTATCAACTCTCGGCTTTGGAAGGTAATTTTATGTTCGATTCGGTTTCAATCCAATTAATTCCACAATCGACATTAAATCAACATCCTCAATCGTTTCAAGTCATCCAATGATCAACGAAACAAAAATTACCAAGAATTTGGGGCACTCATGTATTCGGCCAACACAAGAAATTTGGGGAAATTTGTTCCAAACACAATTTCATCAAATTGTTCCAATCAACACTTAATTAAAACACATTTAAGCATACTAATTCATCCAAATTCATTAAATCATGCTCAAATTAATTTTAGCCAAATTTTAAGCCCTAAATCAATTTCATGCTTTTCCTTGCTCTGATACCATTTGTTGGAGTTCTATGGCCCCAAGGATCGAATAAAAAACCATGAAACAAGTGCGAATACAACGAGGGAGTTGCAGAATACTCACATCGATCGGTTGAGCGACGCGACGACGAACAAAAAATCAACTTTCTGCCTCCCACATGTCACGGCAGTGGCAGTTTTTGTCACCACCATTTTCGGCCATTGGAGGTCCTTGAACAAGCTCCAAGCTTCATCAAATGATTCTCGGCTCATGGGTGGACTTCCCTATCACCTTCGCATGACTTCGTAGTGTGCTAGCACTCCCGATTTTGCCATAAAATTGCGACTTTGCATCCCATTTTTCTTCCTTGTCACTCGGCAGTAACAGAACCAGAAGAAGAAATGCAGTAGCCCCTTGGGCGTGAGAGGAGATAAGAAGATGTCTTGGTTGGTAGCCAAAAGTGTATCTAATACACTTAACCAATTTCCAAAAATTAATTTTCATTTATTTGCTTTCAAAAAGTCAAATGATTTATGCCAACCACATCCATCAACTTACATCAATCCATCAATCAATCAAATCAAGTGACAAGTTGTCACATCACTCAAAGTGACTTGATTTGACGCTTGATATGACGCTAGATGCGACTAGCGATTTGACACTTGATATGACTTTTGTGCCGCACTCGAATTTGAAATGCGAATGCGCTCGCAAACAATCCCGGGATCGAGTTCGCTAATTCCAAATTAACGAATTTTTCGTTGCGATGTAATTAAATGATTATGCCTAGCGAAATCACTATTCACATCGCTAACGAATTAATTCTAAATTAACTCGTTCGCCCGAATTAAAATCTAATTTTAATTCCGTTTCGAAATCCAATTTCGTTTAATATATCGAATATATTAATTAATCGATTAATTCCAAATTAATCGCTCTCTCTCTTTTATTGATATTTTATCCCAGATAAAATATCTCCGCAATTAATCCTAGATTAATTTTCTCTCTCATCATTAATTAATCCTAGATTAATAAAAGTGCGAGTCATACGTCATCGGTGAATCTTCGGGAAGCGACCCATGAGATCCCCAGATATGTTGGCAGTAAATTCGTAAGTACCTAAACCTATGTTTATACCGATTTACAAGACAAGGTTGGCTTCTAGCAAAGCGCCATGCCTACCCAATTCTCCAGAAATATCCTTACAAGAATAAGGATCTATATCAGGCGTAGTATACGTAGTATTGCGTATTTCGATCCAGTATCGGATGATCACATGCAAGGCCTGGGGCTGGTACAGTGTCTGCCTCATACGAAGCATATATCGAATGACGAGCAACTAGTCTCTTTAATATCGGATAATCATTACCAAGTCATATTTTCCCGACGGTTGTAACCTTTTTAGAGAACCAGTTCTATATCCTTGCGCGATCATCAACTCCATATGACTGGAGTGACACTTCCGTCTTGACATCACACCCAACACACTACGATTCTCGATATACCTAGAAGAGGCGTACACAGAAACCGGTTAAAGCCCTGGACGACCAAAACCAAAGTATATTGATTGTCGCAAGTATTAGCGGTGCAAGTCTCAGGTTAAGACCAAATACACCTACCCTGATTTCGGACTTCCATAGACACATAGTCATACTACCAATGGAATTCTGAGGGGGTCTATCTAGAGAGAAGCTGTTTCTCGTACCATCGGTAAAACACAACCTCCTATTACACTTGCATGAGTATCCTATACCCAAATATATGAGAACTATGCTATTGTGCCCTCACAACGCTCACAAGTGTAATACTAGTCTTTTACGTATTTATCGATGTCCAATCTCGATAATACTCTGACTATGGATATTTAATGATTTATCCTTCGTGGATTGATACTGTCTCATATCATTCTCAATCCAGGAACAAATCATAAGGACCTCCTATCATTTATACATCTAGGTGATCTATTCACAAATGATAAGAGTGCAATCTCCTTTGTCACATAGTTAATTTGTACAACAACACCATGATCTGTATAAATAGTGACGCTATGGGTCATAATTGTCCAACAATTTCTGTTTCTAGACTTTTGGATGATGGTTATTCAGTTTCTTTTAATAGCAATTTGGTTATTATTGGTATAAATGGATTAACTATATGCACATGAAACTCAGAAAATAACTTGTATGTGTTAAGACCGTTAACACATAGGTCACTGCTCAACACTGAAATGTTTAAGGTTGAAAAACCTAAAACAAAACGGCCAAAGATTTCTCACGATGACACATATCTATGGCATCTTAGACTTGGTCACATGGTCACATAAACCTTGACCGTATAAATAGATTGATAAAGAACGGAGCCTTAAACCAGTTAAAGCTCGGGACTTTACCAGTTTGTATCGACAAATGCTACGTTTCTAGAGGACGACTACATGAGGGAGTTCAAGACTCGCAGTAAAATATTACTCGAGGAGTTACTTACTGGTTCGACCAGCACGCCATCGCCAACGAAAGTTGACAAATACATAGCACCTTCGACATCTGATAGTCAGATGCTATCCAGTTAGAATGATCTACTACCTAGACGCAGTGGGAGGGTTGCGCGACAACCTGATCGCTACCTAGGGGTTGGAGAGGCACAAGTTGTTGCCTCCGGCGATGGTATAGATGATCCATTGACCTATAGTAGTGCAATGGATGATTCTGACAAAGAGGAATGGCTCAAAGCCATGAACCTAGAGATGGAGTCCATGTACTCCAACTCGGTCTGGGAACTTGTAGACCAACATAATGGGGTGAAACCCATAGGTTTCAAGTGGATCTACAAGAGGAAGAGGGGATCAGATGGGAAGGTACAGACCTTCAAGGCTAGACTAGTGGCCAAGGGTTATACCCAGAAAGAGGGAGTTGACTATGAGGAAACTTTCTCGCCTGTAGCTATGCTTAAATCCATCCCCACTCTTCTATCCATTGCCGCATATTATGACTATGAAATTTGGAAAATGGATGTCAAGACTGCATTCTTGAATGGCAATCTTGATGAAAGTATCTATATGATACAACCAGAAGGGTTCATCGCCCAAGGTCAAGAGCAAAAAGTTTGCAAACTGTAAAGGTCCATTTATGGACTCAAGTAGGCATCTCGATCTTGGAATATAAGATTTGACAGAACGATCAAGTCTTATAATTTTGAGCAGAATGTTGATGAGCCTTGTGTATACAAGCGCGTCATTGACGGGAAGGTGATTTTTCTTGTTTTATACGTTGATGATATTTTACT
The DNA here is from genome assembly GCA_019454045.1 of Zanthoxylum bungeanum. NCBI lineage: Eukaryota > Viridiplantae > Streptophyta > Magnoliopsida > Sapindales > Rutaceae > Zanthoxylum > Zanthoxylum bungeanum. Next base: position 32,819 of record SKCR01035381.1, on the reverse strand, counting down.
CATTGGGAATGACGTAAGGATATTATCAGACGTAAAAACCTGGCTAGGTGAGTAATTCCAAATGAAAGATTTGGGAGAGGCCAGTTATGTTCTTGGGATCCAGATACTTCGGGATCGCAAGAAACGACTGTTAGCTATGTCGCAGGCATCCTACATCGACAAGATCCTTGTACGATTTAGGATACATAATTCCAAGAAATGCAATCTGCCTTATCGGTATGAAATTCATTTGTCAAAAGAACAGTCCCCTAAGACACCTCAAAGTGTTGAGGAAATGAGACATATCCCATACGCCTCAGCAGTTGGTAGTCTCATGTATGCCATGTTATGCACGAGACCGGACATCTGCTTTACAGTGGGAGTAGTTAGTAGGTTTCAGTCAAACCCGGGATTGGATCACTGGGTGGCTGTGAAACACATTCTCAAGTATCTTAAGAGAACGAGAGATTATATGCTAGTATATTCCAGTGAGGATATGATCCTAAAGGGATACACTGACTCTGATTTTTAGACGGATGGATCAGTGTTCACCCTAGATGGTGGGGCTATTGTGTGGTGGAGCATAAAACAATCTTGCATTGCCGACTCCACCATGGAGGCTGAATATGTAGCGGATTGTGAAGCAGCTAAGGAAGCAGTCTGGCTCCGTAAATTCTTGGGAGATCTGGAAGTTGTTTCAGATATGGATAGACCACTCATCAGGGAGATAGTGCAGAGATGAGACGTTACTGTCACAAAGATTGCATCCGCAGAGAACCTTGCTGATCCATTTACAAAGACCTTGCCGGCTAAAATTTTTGAAGGTCACCTAGATGGTCTAGGATTCCGTGACATGTCCCATTTGCTCTAGTGCAAGTGGGAGATTGTAGGGATGTATGCCCTAGAGCTACATGTGATGTAAACGGTTTCATGCGTTTTGAAATAAAACGATGCATTATTCATTTATCAAATTGTTTGTTTATCTTTCGCATATTATATATCTTCGTAAATATCGTAGATTACTTATGTACCTTCAGACTTAGTGTATGAGTGTCATACACCGGATGATTTGAGTCTGAAGTTAGTAATCTTAAATAGTCCATAGAGAGCAAACAAACCGGGTACTCTATTTGTGGTTTATCTATAGCTACGGTCCATTTTATATTTGTATGGCGATCTTAATAATGATCGTCCATGTAGAGACATGAGTATGGAGGCACCTTGTATGATGCGATCATATAGGACTAGACCTAGATAGAAATGACATTCTTATAATATCTGTTAAGCAAAGAAAGTCATTTCCATCTACTTGATGGTCATATATGGATTGATCTTAATCTTGAGTGTACTACGAACTCCTGCATGGCAGGCTGTGTCCTTTGATTTACAAAGGTGAGGTTGGTGTAACAATCCCAACCAATAGCTACGTACTTTGGGGCACAGTTTGTTTTGTAGCTGGGAACATTTTACATAGACATGGAGTTAACTCCTTCTTGCGAGAAGTAGATGAGTATCTTTCTTAAGGGTTGATTCGGTACTCGAACAATTTGAGCGCTCAAGTCTTTCTATTACGAGTAGTTTGATTAATATTCATAATAGTTATGAATAAATCATTCATTGGAGAATCAATGGTACTTAAGGTAAAATAGTTAGAGGGATATAACGGACATTATGACCCGGCTCTAATTACGAGATACTCGTGAAGGATCAATTCGTATGCAATGACTATATCGGTGGACACCGACTTGGTTCGGCTTTAATATTTCATCTACGGCAACAAGAGTGCAACTTCAGATTTTTAGTGGAATAACCCAGAGTTAATAATTCGGAATATTTAATTAAGAGCTTAATTAATATTTCGAGATTATTGGAGCTCAGAACTGTAGGTCCATTTGGTCCCCGTGCTAGCTCAATATACTTTAGCGGAGTTAATATAATTGGACAGTCCAATTATATACTCACAAAGAATAAATATTATTAATATGATTAATAATATTACTTACATCACACTTGAAACTATACATTAAAGGTTAATGTAGGGTATTAATAATTATATGATAATTATTAAAAATAGAATATTGAATTATATATAATAATTTAATAAGGCTAAGATTTATTTTGGAAACAAAATTCCTTGCCATGGCCGAATTCCTTATTAGATAAGGAATAAGATTTGTTTGTTTTGGAAACAAAATCAAATCAAAATTCATCACCATGGCCGAATTCCTCATTGGATAAGGAATATGATTTGTTTGTTTAGGAAACAAAATCAAATCAAAATACAATGCCTTGGCCGAATTCCTCATTGAGTATGGAATGAGATTTGTTTGTTTTGGAAACAAAATCAAACAAAAATTCCCTACCTTGGCCGAAAATTAATAAGGGTAGGAGACTATTAGTTGATTTGTTTTATTAAACAAATTACCCTAATTATAAAAAGAAAATTATATTTTTCTTTTTAAAAATACACAAATAGAAAACCCTAGCCTCCTTCTCTTCTTCATGCTCTCAAAAGTTGAGAAAGATTATTGAAGAACCAGAAAATTATTTTGGTGTGTGATTAGATCTCTAAAACATTTAGAGAATTAATTTGTGAGCGTAGCCCACACTACCCTCCGTAAGTAATGAGACATAGCTCAGAAGATCTTGTGGTGTTGGAAATCTCTTCTTCCCATCTCTAGTAACTCACGGCAGTGAGGCAGTAAGTTCCCTACTGCCGCACGCACATCACCAATTTTGGGGCTCGGTTTTTGTTTGGTTTTGATTCGGGTTTTGGGAAACACTTTGGGGTAATTTTAGGGCTGAGTTAGGATTGTTTTTGAGTGAAAAATCAGACCTAAAATCCTACAGCAGATCACGCAAATTGTGGATTGGTTTGGGTGCAGTTCACGCGTGTAACGAGTGCAAAACAATCTGCTATTTCACTGCAGTTCAAGAGGCTGTTCGGGAACTGTTTCGGGGGAATTCCGGGGATGAAATCTTGTGTAAAACAGAATCAAAATTTCAGTATACCCACTGGTACCATTCGGTCAAAGGAAGGGCAAAGCAGAAAAAATTTTCAAGTTCGATCCGTGGGCCTAACCGCTTCCGCTGCGCGAGGGAAAGCGTTTCCTACCCAAACCTCCCCAAGCATTATAATAAGCGGAGCTTTCCCATAATCAGATGAAGATCTTAAAGTTGAAATTGACCAAAAGAAACCATAGATAGTCCCCCCCTCTAATCTTTTGGAGTTCCTTGATTCTATGAGCAAGTTCGAGTGATAATTCAACATCCAGAGGCTACCCTTGGAGCCAAGCTATAGTGAAATGTATGACCAGAGGGCATTTTTATCAAAATTTCTGTCTTTTTGTATTTTTCTTTTATGCTGTAAACTATTATATCCGGCCGGAGGTAACATAAATCCAGCCAGATATTCCTCACATTCGGCCGTATATGGTTGTTCATCTACTAGTATATAAGTTGGAAACCCTAAATATAAGATCCATAGCCGATTCTGAATAGACGGTAATATGGTCTTCACTTGTTGATACAATGCCACGTACCATTAGGGAACAACCATATGCGAGGATTGGTTTATATATATATATATATATATATTCATATTATATTTAGTTTGTTTATCGTTAAGTAATTACATTACCAACATATCTTCAATCATTATATGCATGATTATGTTCTTGTTAGTTGTTTTGCTAGCATGTCATTCGTAGTCTTTATATTGATAGCATGATAGAGCAGTTCAGGATCATATATATAAATTCGATCGGACCTCTCCGAGGCCAGGTTGATGAGAGGCATACCCAGTCCATGTGGGTGTACAATAATGCATGATATTATCTTGTTCTTTGGAATATTATTGCATCTTTAACATGTGAATAATTTATTTTATATATTGATGTTTATTGGGCATGATTATGATTGTCTTGTTTTCGCTGAGATTTTTTATTGTATCTTGCTACTGCACTTATTTTTGATTCTCCATCCTTCAAAATATATCCGGACAGACTTCAAGTAAGTCTAGTCGGTGGTATATGTTCAACATTTATATCCGGCTGGGTCCTCAGGGCCAAGCCCCCCTAAAATACGTTTTTAAATTTATTTCAGTACTACTTTCTTGTCAACTACTATAATAACGTAAATATGCTTTATCAGTTTTATTCATTCCTTGTTTTTAATATTCATGCTTGCGCTATTGTATGATTTTAAATCGTTTTTCCATGTTATTACATTATAAGATGTAGAGATACCCCCTTCAAGCGTAAATATTATACTGGCTAGACCATTCAGAGCCCAAATGATTATAAGGTCAAACTTTGCGATAGGTGTGGTGCAGCCTTAAATCATTTCTGATATCTTATACTGGGTGGCGACTCCCTTATTCTCTAGTTAGTCCCCCCGTGGGGCTATCTATACTTTCTACGGCTGTGAGGCCAACAGTGTAGTGGTTGCCAATGTCATAAGCATAGCAGTAAACCCTGTTTTGCTATTACAGATGGCGACTCCACTGAGGATAGATAATCGGTCCCAAAAAATTCTTTGTAGTATTTATGAATGATTAAATAGTACCATGTCTTTATCTTTTTGCATACCATTGTTTTTCCTATGATGGCATCATATATTGAGAAATCTCTTTCACTCCAGGCGGTGGATTGATAGATGATGATAACCATCACTTATTGTTACATACCCTAGGGTTTAAGGTGTGTTCACTTGGTCGATTGAACTCTTGAGTTTGGAGACCTAGTTGTGGGCAATCCTTTGTATCTTATGGTATAAAAAAATACATTCATTTGGTCAATTGAACCTTTTAGTGGGGAGACCTAGTTGTAGGTAACCCTTCACTGATAAGAGGCTAAGTCATACCCTTGTAAGCCCATATAAAAGCTATTTCTATTATCCTATAGGAGCCTCATTGTGCTTGTGTTTGGGCCCCTAGTTATTTGAAGCCATTTGAATTTTTTACCCTAGAAAGTAAAACTTTTTGGGCCTTTCAACTAGGACAAGTTTACCTTCTCATGATAATTGGGCCAAATACTTTGAAATGACAATGGGCCACCATGTATGCAAACCTTGTTAGGCCTAAAATGGTTTGTTAAGATTTTAAATGCCAAGACATGAGTCTAATACTACAATTGGCTTTCGTCCAATAGAGGTACGCCTTGTCCTATTCCATTTGGATATTCCTAAACATCTTAACCCCATCCCCAAATAACCATGATTACTAAGGGCCCAATTCTCATTTTTATACAATGGCATGATCCCCATATTAGGTTTAACCATTTCTTGTAAATGGACGGCCTTTGTCTTTTGACAATGGAGCGAAACTAAAGTAGCCAAGGTGTACCCATTTTTTAGCATAAGAGAAGTTGGAAATAACATTGGTCAAGGTTTGCAGTTATTTTATCACTTTATTCATGTTGGCTTCCAATTGGTCGATACAAGCATTGTCACTGACAAGCAATGTCACTGCGGGTGGCTATCGCTGCTTACCATTGTTACTTGTTTCCTTACGGATCTAAACGATTGTCTCGCTATGATGGCTACAAAATAAAGGATCAACATGATGCATGTATGCATGCAATGCATAAAGTGAATGCAATGCTCAACCAGCATATATCCTCACAACCTTATTTCTTCCCCACACGAGGTAAGTCTATTTATGTCCTAGGTTTGGCTTAGCTTATGCACCATGGAATGGGAAAAGGCTTGGATAATGAAAAGAATGAACTACAAGCCCAACACAAGACTGGGGTAAGGGGACAAGGTGTACATACACTGCCAAACTTCAAAGGGCATACCACTAGAAGGGGTTTGGGATACCACCCTGATAAAGAAGGAAAGAAGCCCAAAAAGAAAGGGATGAAGCCCAAAAAGAAATGGATGAAGCTGTATAAGTATTTTGTGAAGGCTGTGTAGGAACTGATTTCCTAGCGCAGAGAAAATGCCTTAGGCACACGGATCGGACTTGAAAGGTTTTTCTGCCCTTCTCAATATTCGTCTGAATTAGACAAACTCTAAGACTGATGTTTTGCTTTTGTTTTGAATAATATTTCAGCCTCAGAATAGCAGCTTAAATTTGAATCGTTATTCACCCAAAACTTCACCCAGCTCACGCCCAAATCAGCCTCTAAAATACGTGAATTATGGTAGTGTTTCAAGTATGATGTTTTCACCAAAACAACCCCACAACACTCTTGAAACACTCCTTAATGTTTCTTGATTTTATTAGATAAGAAATAAAAAAAACCCGAGTCCGATAACACAATAATGAGTGGCGACAATGAGCAAAATTTTGCTCACTATCGTGTGGTCACCAAAAGATAAAGAAAATGATTTTGGTTCGACTCCAAATGGCCTTTCATGTTATGTCTTATAACTAACAAAAACTAATGTGGGCTAGTCTCACAAGAATTAAATCTCTAAACCCTTTAGAGATTATTTGTCACACACTTAAACTTTTTCTTTTTCTTGTTTTTCTTGTTTTTCTGTTCTATCAACTCTTTAAAGAAAGGAATGAAGTAGGGTGGCTAGGGTTTGAAAATATAAAAATAGGGTAAAAGGATAACCCACTTAACCTTTTATACTTAGCGTTATAATTTTATAAAATAAAACAAAAAAAAAAAACCCTTACCCTTTTCAAAAAAAAATAATAATCATATTTAAAAATTTCTTTATTTCTTAAAATGACATATTAAACACTTTAATATTTTTTAAAATTAAATGATTATCTCATAATCATTTATTTAATAAAGATCTTATATTAAAAATAATATAAAGTTACAAGTGTGACAAAACATATTATTAATCCTAATATATATATATATATATATATATATATATATATGTGTGTGTGTGTGTGTGTGTGTGTGTGTGTGAGTATATAATTGAACTATCCAATTATATTTAATTTGCTACAGTATGTCGAGCTAGCATGAGGACCAAATTGACCTACAATTCTGAGCTCCAATAATCACGAGTATCTTGTAATTAGAGTCAGGTCATAATGTGTGTTATACCCCTCTAATTATTTTTACCTTAAATGCCATTAATTCTCTAATGAACGTTTTATTCATAACCATTATAAATGTTAATATTTATATTCTCAACAAAAAAATTTGAGCGCTCTAATCGTTCAAGTACCGAATCAACCCTTATGGAAGATACTCCTCTACTTTTTGAAAGAAGAAGTGAACTCCATATCTATGTAAAAGGTCACCAGGTACATACCAAACCATGTCCCTAAAGTATGTAGCTATTCGTCGGGATTGCTACACCATCCTCACCTTTGTAAATCAAAGGACATAGCCTACCATGCAGGAGTTCATAGTACACTCAGAATTCAGATCAATCCATACATGACCATCTAATAGATTGAAATGAATTTCTTTATTTAACTGATATTACAATAAACTCATTTCTATCTCGGTCTAGTCCTATATGATCATATCATATAAGGTGCCTTCATTCTCATGGCACCATATGGATGATCTCAGATCATTGTCTCCATACAACTATAGAATGGACCACGGCTATAGATAAACCACAAATAAAGTACCCGCTTTGTTTGCTCTCCATAGACTATTTTATATTACTAATTTCTGACAAAAACCTCTTGTGTATGACACTCATACACTAAGTTTGAAGGCACATGAAAGATCAAGGGTAAACAAGATAATTTATAATATGCAATATAAAATAAACACTTTGATAAGTAAATAATGCATCTTTTTATTTCATAACATATATTTCCGTTTACATTACATGAAGCTCTAGGGCATATATCCCGATAGGCTGGATATTAAAGAACCCTAGATCAATACGAAGTTGATGGTATTATTGTTCGAGGGTTCGAAATATTTGCAGACGTGGTTGAACTGGGAGGGTAGCCCAGTAGTAAGGAAGGAAGCGAATATTAATCCAATGGTATAGGAAAATGGTGCCAGACTTAAGAAAAAAGCAGGCAAAGACTATGGAAGAATAGCTACTCCAACTAGAAGAGATGACATTTGAAGACCCCACACTTACCGAAAAGGAAGAAGATGCCAAAAACCTTTTTGTACCTCAGCTCTTTTGTAACATTGAAACTAAAATCAAGAAAATAAAGGATTTAGCTTACTTGCATGACTTTTTTACATTTAGCACACATCATAACATGCATGACATGAACATATTAGACAAAAATTCTACTAAAATAGATGCACTTAATCTTGGCAAATGCGAAAACCCAAGGAATTTTTTATTTGCAAGTGAGGTTACCCCTGATGAGAGGAAAGAATTAGAGAGCCTATTAAGAAAATATGCAAAGGTATTTGCTTGGTCCTAGACATGCCTGGAATAGATATGAGTATAGCACAACATATGATCCAAACATATCCAAATATGAGGACATTGAAATAGAAGTTCCATTTAATGAGACTAGTATAGGATGAAAAGATTAGGGAAGAGATGCAAAAGCAGGTGGAGGTAGATTTACTAGAAGTGATTAAGTACCCCGAGTGGTTAGCCAACATTGTACCAGTTTCAAAGAAAGGTGGACGAGTGAGAATGTGAGTGGACTATAGAGATTTAAACAAGACTTGCCCAAATGATGACTTTTCTTTACCCCACATAGATGTCTTATTGGATAGTTTGACATTATCAACTATGTACTTATTCAAAAATGGATTCTCACAGTATAATTAGATCTTCATGTCAGAGGAAGGTAAGCACAAGATGAACTTCATCATGGAGTGGGGAACTTATTGCTACAAGGTGATGCCTTTCGGGTTGAAAAATACAGGGGCTACTTATCAAATGATGGAAACCACCATATACCACGATTTGATGTATAAAGAAGTAGAGGTTTATGCAGATGACATGATTGTCAAATCAGATACTAGAGAAGAACATATGATTACCTTGGAAAAATTCTTTCAAATGGTGGACAAATACAATCTAGGACTCAACCCAAAAAAGTGTATGTTTGGGGTCATATATGGAAATCTATTAGGGCACAAAGTGGGAAAAAGAGGAATAGAAGTTGATCATGGGAAAATCAAAGCTATAACAGAGATGTATGCACCAAAAACAAAGAAAAATGTGAGAGTGTTCTTGGGGGAAATACAATACATCAGTCGGTTCATCACCAAGCTAACTTCGATCTGTGAACTCATTTTCAAGTTACTAAAAAAAAACAGCGGGTGCAATGGAATGAATAGTGCCAAGAAGCTTTTGAAAAGATCAAACAATATCTGACCAACCCACCAGTCCTAAAGCCAATAAGGCCAGGAAAACCCCTAGTCCTATATTTGCTAGAAGAATCTGAAGCAATATGGGCGATGCTAGTATAAGAGGATGATGGCGGAGTAGAGCTTGCGATTTATTAACTCATCAAGAAAATACTATCATACGACAATCGATACCAAGAAGTGGAGAAAATATGCTTAGTAGTAGTATGGGCCTCTAGAAAGCTGCGACATTACTTTCAGTCTAATAAGATACAAATGATCATGAAAGAGAAACCATTGAAATACTTACAGTCGACACCTTCATTAGTGGGAAAATTATGAAGATGGTGTTGGAGTTGGAGCTTGGAGTGTCAATCCGAATTGTACATTTTATTATTTATTAATAAAATAACTATATTTTTATTTCATACATTATTAATGGTATTGTCATTATACGTATTAGATTGTTGTATAGATATGCTAAGAATGACATTGACCTTAGAATAGTCTTGTAGTAATACTGGACACTAGGTGGTCCGATATCGAGATAAGTATTAATATTATAAATTATTCATAAAGTATATATATTCATAGTCATTGGTTTTGGAATACGGTCGAATTCCTATAATCTAGAAGACTAACATATGTCGTATATTGGAATTGGAGTTCCAATGGTTTAACCCGATATACTATGAGTTTTGGAAACTCGTATAGACGTGTGGGTATTAGTTGGACTGAATACTGAATGACACACAGGTGATTCCTAATAGTTGGAAGTACACACCACCATCAATAGGAATCTCCTCGAGTCGAATAGCATATGTAATCCTTTGACTATATGATAGCATTGATTTTGTGTGAGATCATCCACACTTCGATGCCACGTATGTCAGAAATCGTTAATGGTCAGGCCTCTAGATGTTCATTGGGTATGGATCGATACACTCAGTAATCAAGTTCGAAGTAAGATAGGATCTGTCTGCTCGTATGTGTACTATAAGGGGTTTAACTATCAATGTGATTAAAGTCAAGATTCCTAAAGCTTTGGCCAAAGTCGATCAACTAAAGTGGATCACATCAGTTATGAAGAATCGTGGACATGTCGACATGAGATGTGCACCTTGGAAACTTGACGGTGTATTCTATGTTTCCTAAGCACAACTCAGATAGCCTACGATGGAGAGATTGCTAAACATATGTGATGACCTCGACTTGTATAGTTCAGAAAGGTCGTTCGTGTTATTCGCGAATTCGAAGATGGCCGAATTACATATATATTAGCTAGGCTTATATGATGAACGTGTCTGAACATAGAGAGTCTCAATATGAAGTGTACTCGTTGAGTACTTGGGTAGCCGATTAGTTTTGATAAAAGATAATATTCGATATTATAATTATCAACTAAGATAATCAAGTGTTATTGGATAACATTGATTATTTACTTTGACCTAATTGGATTAATTAGATTAATTCAATAATTACAAAAGGGCTTAATTATAAAATCATAATTATCTATACCATTTGAGGATATTATGGTAATTGTAAGTATGTAATAATAAGTTGTTTTGGATTGAATTAATTGGATTAAATCAAAGTGCCAAGCATTGAACTAATCCATTTCCTAATCCTTGTCTCGATTTACTTGGATAAAATCAAAGTGGTAGACAATGGAGATTAGTCATACCTAATTATATATATTTGGACAAATTAGATTAAACTTATCTAAAAAATGATTACAACTTTTATTAATTAAAAATTACCTAAGTTTTACTATAAATACCAAGCTTTAGAAAAGTTTTAATTAAGCATGAGAAAGCTAAATACAAGCAAGAATTAGATAAATTAGCCTAAGTTAGAGAAGTGTTTAGTGAATTTTGTGAGGTCTCTACAACATTTCATGTAGTATAAATCAAGATTGGATCTTGAAGTAAAGGTTGCTAGCATTGGAATCAAGATTGGATCTTGGAGTGAAACATGCAAACCTTGGAAGTTCTCCAACCATTTCAACAAAGAGAAAAAGATCGGATCATTGCATCAAGCTTGCTAGGTAAGTTTGAACTTCTCTTAAGCTATGTTCTCTTATGTATTGGACGCTGATGAACGGAAAATATATCAATATTTACCGCCCCTTTTACTTAATATTTTGTATAGTTTCTCGAGTTTTGTGAATATTTTAATGTGTTTTGTGTTATTTTGTAGATAAATAAGATTTCAGGACTCAATGGAATCAAATCAGGGCAAAAACAACGAAAAACAGAAAAAAAAATATGACAAAAATGCAAATTCGCGTCGCGATGCGCACACTCTCTGTGTCACGACGTGCCTCAATACTATTCTATCGACACGGGTCATCATGACATCAGCGCTTCAATTATGCAACCTGCCGACACGTGTTGTTATTTTCGTCATCAATGACGTCAACGTCGTGACGCCAAGCCTTCACACGTCGTGACGCTGGGTGTAGACAACAGAACTTGAGTGACGCTGTTCTAGGCTCGCGGCCTAGTTGGGAAGTACGAAATAACATGGAGTCGCCACCCGGTGTGAACCGGGACAAAGATTTAAGGCCGCACTCACCCCTCGCAAAGGAAGACCTCAAACCGTTGGGTTCGGAATGGTCCCTTACTTATGTCACTTGTGATGATATGATTTGTGCAATAAACTAACCGAATCTATTCAACATTCATGCTCAATGGTACTTAGATCTAACATTCTTTCATCCAAATAAGTCCACGCAATGTAACACAACAAGCATATTGAACCATTAAATCAAAATAAACAAATAACTAATTAAACATAAACATAAACTAAACAAAGCATCATGCATAAAGAATAAAGAAACGACATGCCTAAATAACATAATCATGCTTCAAACATTAAATAATAAACTAAATTAACTCATGCTTAAAATAATAAATAAACAACCTATAAACTATAACATGCTCAAATACAAACTTTGGGTGAGACGAGATATGTATATCTTAAGCGGTACGTGGCGTTGTATCCCGAGTGCAGACCATACTACCGTCCATTCGGAATCGGCTATGGAATTTATGTCCGGGTTTCCATCCGATATACCACAAAAGGGAACACATATCCCGCTTATCCAACAATCACATCATGCCTCAAACGACTCTCATGAAATTATATATCAAAATAAATAAAACAAAAATAAAGAAGATAAGTAAAAAGGGTGCCCTCAGGTCTAACCTCTTTTGTCGTTCCTCGAAAGCTCGTTATACGGCCGTCGGAAGGGTTGTTGCTCCGCAACTTTTCTGGTTTACTAATCCAACGTTTTTCCTCACCGTTTCGCTGTTCGGGCTGCTGTTTTAAGGGTTTAAGAGGTTGTTTTGGGACTGTTTTGGACCGGTCACTGTTTCAAGTGTGTTAAGGCTACTGTTTTGGGTGTTTCAGGGTGCAGTTTTAGGTAGTTTCAGGGACTGTTTTAGACAATTTCGGGGTGCAGTTTCTGAGTGTTTTCTAGGCTGTTTCAGGGGGGCTAGGTCACGGCAATTCTGAGCAGTGTGAAGGGTTGTTTATCGTGCTTGAACCAAGGAAGTGTGTGGAGTTCTTAGGTGGCTAGGCGTGAGGAATATTTGTGAGGGTTTATTTTGTTGGCCGTCATAGGGGAGGAGCATCAGGAGAGAGGTTATTGAGGGAAGGGCTGCGTGAAGGGTCAATGAGCAGTGTGTGGTGGAGTCGTGGCTGCTGTGTGCAACTGGTTTTTGAAGATGCAGAATGGGAAGGGGATCTAGGGAGCTTGTTAGAGTTTATTTCTCTATGGTTTGGTTAAGTCTGTGAGAGAGGGTGGTGGCCTTTTGTTGTTCACGTCATGGAAGGTGCTGTGAACTAGGGTTTTTGGTTTGCGTCGTTTGTGGAGTGTATGAGAGTGGTCGTTTGTGGAGTCGGTGGATGCGTGGCTGGCAGTTTGTTGGCTGGGTCGAAGGGTTGCTGTGTGCCGTGAGTGAGAGGGGAAGGTGAAGGTTTTGTTCTGGTTTGTGGCCAAGAGCGAGAGAGGCAAGAGAGAGCTGTCGTCCAAGAGGATTAGGGTTTGTTGTTTTTTATATAGTGAGAGGGTATGGTTAGGGTTTCTAGGAAACAAAATCAATTAACTTATATGTGCATTTAGTTTGATTATAATTTAATTTAATTGGTTATAATTGGATTGGATTTTAATTTGATTTAGTTTAAATGGATTTTAATTTGTTTTAGTTTAATTTCAATTTAGTTATTTAATTTAATTTTAATTATTTTTAATTCAATTTAATTTGTGACATGTATTTTAAGTGTTTTAATTATTTAATTTGTGAGATGTGATTTAATGAATTTGGTGTGTTTTAAAATAAAGGTCCAACAAGCGAACCCGAAGCGAAACAAGCGTGTTAAATCCAACGAAAATACTGATTTCCAACTTTACCCTTCCAACGTCCGTTTCCCGCGGCTTTCACAACTAAAGAGGTAGTGTCTCCATACGAGACTCATCATCGGGCTTATATGCAAAAAAAATGTAGTGCCTACAGTCGCCCACACTTTGATGGGACTTGTGCAGTTTGTGACAATGACAATCCTATCAAAGTACGTGCAATGCATTTTCACTTACCTGGCTCGCCAGCTATCATCTGACTTGCCTGCTGCTTTGAACTAAGTTGATATGGTAGCGAGGTGCCTCGACCCCTAGGCTTTGTTCCCGAACCACCGAATGTGAACTGTGTTGATGATGCAGTGGGCCCTCGACCCTGGGACGCATCCCGGAACTGCAACTGATGTGTGGGCCCTCGACCCTGAGACACATCCTAAAAGTGATGATGAATGAATTCTTGGCTTGCCAGCTGCCACCTGACTTGCCTGTTGTTTTGAACTGAATTGAAATGATGGCGAGGTGCCTCGACCTCTGGGCTTTGTTCCCGAACCACCGAATGTGAACTGTGCCGATGATGCAGTAGGCCCTCGACCCTGGGACGCATCCCGGAAGTGCAACTGACAACGGGGGCACCTCGACCCTGGGCACCTCGACCCAATACCGTTGACAAAGTGGGTCTCGCCCATAAGCTGATGATGTAGTGGGTCCTCGACCCTGGGACGCATCCCGGAACTACAATTGATGATGCAGTGGGCCCTCGACCCTGGGCACCTCAACCCGGAACTACAACCGACAACGGGGGCACCTCGACCCTCGGCACCTCGACCCAACACCACTGACAATAGGGACCTCGCCCTCGAACTAATGATGTAGTGGGCACCTCAACCCTGGGCACCTCGACCCGGAACTACAATTGACAACGGGGGCACCTCGACCCTGGGCACATCGACCCAACACCGCTGAAAATAGGGACCTCGCCCTCGAACTGATGATGTAGTGGGTCCTCGACCCTGAACTGGTACTGATGTGGGCCTCGCCCCCAGACTGACACTGATGTGGGCCTCGCCCCCCGACTGACACTGATGTGGGCCTCACCCCAAACTGATACTAGTGTGGGCCTCGCCCCAAACTGATACTTGTGTGGGCCTCGCCCTGGGACTCATCCCCAAGCTGATACTGATGTAGGCCTCGCCCCGGATTGATACTGATATGGGCCTCGCCCCTAGACTGATATTGATATGGGCCTCGCCCCCAGACTGATACTGATGTGGGCCTCGCCCCCAGACTGACATTGATGTGGGCCTCGCCCCCAGACTGAAACTGATGTGGGCCTCGCCCCAAACTGATATGGGCCTTGCCCCCAAAGTTTCATACCCTGCAAGACTGATACTGAACTAATGTGGGCCTCGCCCCCAGAGTGCCATACCTGGCAACACTGATACTGATAATGATGTGGGCCTCGCCCCCAGAGTACCATACCCGGCAAGATTGATACTGATGCTAATGTGGGCTTCGCCCCCAGAGTGATGCTGATGTGGGTCTCGCTCCCAGAATGATGTGGGCATTGCCCCAAACTGATACTGATATGGGCCTCGGCCTTGGGACTCATCCCCAAGACGGAAACTGATATGGGCCTCAACCCCAAAACTGATACTGACGTGGGCCTCGCCCCAAAATGATACTGATGTGGGCCTCGCCCCAAACTGATACTGATGTGGGCCTCAACCCCGGGACTCATCCCCAAACGAATACTGATATGGGCCTCACCCCTATACTGGAACTGATGTGGGCCTAGCCCCCATACAGACACTGATAATGATGTGGGCCTCAACCCCGGGACAAAGATTTAAGGCCGCACTCACCCCTCGCAAGGGAAGACCTCAAACCGTGGGATTCCTTCCTGGATTCACTCCAAAACTCTGATGATGTGGGCCTCAACCCTGAGATTTATTCCTGAAGATTGCTGACATTGTACTGTTACTGCTTCTGGTTGGCTTGCATTCAGCGCTTTCTTTTTTCTCCTTTGAAACCTGTTATTACAAAACAGAACAAACACAAAAAGGATGCAAATATGTTACGTGTATGCATGCATGCATGATTGGGTTTCCTATCCCGTTGGGCTAGGTCTTCCTTCAATTCTCTTGGTGACTGCTTAGCTTTCTCTTCCTCAGACAAGCTACTTCTTCAATCTGTCTATGTTGATCGGCTCGGCGAACTAATTCCCTTCCAAGTCTGATATTTTTACTGGCTCTATTTCCCAATTTCTGAATGTCTATCTTATCTTTTCTGTTTGCTTATTTCGAAGGTTCCCCGTGTTCATCACTGGATTCCGTAGTACCAAGGTTGAATACTTTTCTCAAATATACTCATATTGCAGGAGAGTTTCAGCAAAATGAACGTCTTTATTATTATTGAGGAAAAGAGTTCGAAAAAGTAACAAAATCAATGTCATTTAAAAAAAACTGGATCAAATAGACTAGGAGGAACATCTCCATCATCCGCAGCACTGCCTTCTTCCTCGGCCTATGGTTCTTCACTGCCATCCATGTAAGAAGCTTGGTGGTTGATGGTTTCTTTTCATGGGTTGGGTATTTTATGGGAATCTATGAGATCTTGAATTTCATGCCTGAGGCGGGTGCAGTTGTCGGTGTCATGGCCATGTAGCTGGTGGAAGTGACAATAAAGGTTCACATTTATGTGTGGTGGTGGGGGGTGCGGAAGTGGCTTGCCTTCTAAGGGTTTCAAGATTCCTTGTCCTTGTAACTTTTCAAATACCTTCGACAAAGGCCTACCAAGGTTGGAGAATTGCCGGTTCCTGACGGCAGCGACTTCGGCAGTAGCGGGCTTAGTCTCAGAATACCCCCCAAAAGTCCGCCTATTCTGGCCATAGGACTTTCTGTTTTCAGCCTCCTCTTCCTCAATATCCATGACAGTTTCCCTCAATTGTCGAAAATCAGAAATCATCGAAGTCATTCTCCTTAATTTGCCATAAATAGAGGGCTTGGTGCCCTTGATGATCATTTTGATCTGGTCCTTTTCTGAGGGCCGGGTCTGCATCTTCAGAAGCTGGCTCCTCCAGCGGTCCACATATTCCTTGAAATTTTCCTCCGGCTTCTGCTTGATATTTTCTAAGTCATGGAGTGACAAGTCAATCTCCAGGTCTGTGACATATTGTTTTAAGAAAGCATCAGCTAGCTCCCTCCAATCTTCCTTAACCTGCTTGTCCAGGTTATGGTACCATACTACGGGTGCCCCCTCGAGTGACATCCCGAACATCTTTTGTACTTGACGCTGAGACAGGCCAACTGAACTCATAACAGACACATATTGACGGAGATGCACCCTCGGGTCTCCGTTCCCATTGAACTTAGCCAAATCCGGCATCTTAAACTGCGCCGGCAACTGCTCCTCAAACGTCATTGTCTCATAATCTAGCAAATCTTCATTCTTACGCCTCATCTTACGGTAACAGATTCAACCTGATCCCTGAGTTTCTGTATCTCGGCCTGAGACCCAATCATTCTGTCTGTTGCATGCTCTGCCATATCATCATCAAAAGTGGGGATATCATCCCCCAACCCAATCGGAGGCTCCTCGCGCTTCCCATTCTCAGAATTTCCCCCAGCACGGGGCACAGCCATATTTGTCATGGCAGTAGTCAAGGCTTGCAACTGTTCGGTAATCTTGGCGAAACCATTCTCCAATTGATCTATCCGGGATACCTCAATATCTGATTCACTCATGTCTGTTCTCAGTATTTTGGTGAGTCTTCCATCTTTTCTAACCCAACGGGAATCTATGATGGCTTTCAGAACACAAGGGTTAACATGATGTATGTATGCATGGGGTGCATGAGATGCATGTAACATATATAATATACTAAATCAACTAAAATTCTCAAACAAATCGGCCCGTTATCATTTTAGAATCTTTCGGGCTAACTGTCATAGGATTGAACCCGTCCCGGTTTAAATGGCCCAACGAGTTCATGTCTTATGGCAAAGAGCCCAACTAAATCCAAATGATAATATTCCGAACACAATCATAACATGGCCCATTGTTATTTAGAAGCCTTTTGGCCCAATCGTCATAAGGTATGTTCTTGTCCCAGTTTAAATGGCCCAACAAGCCCATATCTCATGACAAATGGTCCAAACGGGTTCAAATAGCAATGTTCCCAAACATAAGCATACAAGGAAGATATTATAAACATAAAATAATAACTTCTACCGTGTGGCCCACCATCATTTCAGAAGCTTTGGGCCTAATTGTCATAAGATACGAACCTGCCCCAGTTTAAATGGCCCAGGAAGTTTGCATTTTTGACAAAGAGTCCAATTCATCCAAATGATAATGGTCTTAAAGCACAAGGAAATATTTGTTATAGGCTATACAACCCGGTCTACGCATGGGTTCGTGGGAGTATGTGTCAACTGTTAGGGTTGGTGCTCTGAGCGACAATTTTATTATGTATTTCTTGTAAATACTAATGTAACATTTTATTATGAATAAAATGAACAGTTTCTTTATATAACTTCTTCTTTAATATGGTAAAGACGTAACCGACCTTAGAATGATTAGTTATGATACTGTTGCAAAAGTGTCGCAACTGACATTGAGTTGTATCATGACGTTGTCATTCTTAGAATGTTCCCGATCAAGGTTTACACTACTTGGTCAGTAAAATAAACCCGTTGAGACTGGTACATGTCGTATATTGGAATCTTGGATTCCGATGGTTTCTCAGTGAACCATGAGTCTTGGAGACTCGTATAGACGTGTAGGTGATTATAGCGGATAAACACTGAATGACTCATCGAATATTCTAAAATGATGGTACACCAACGTCAATAAGAATCTTCTCGGGTTAAGTGAGCATAGTGATTCTTTGACTTGAGATACCACTGTGGATATCTGAGTTATCCTCCACACTTAGATGGTAGTCACGTTACCGACCTATTTAGATCAGACCTCCGCCTGTTCGTTGGGTGTGGACCGATGCTTATGATATCCTGTGTGTATCAAGATAGGATCCGTCAGCTCTGTGTACAGAGCATAAGTAATCAATATGGAATTAGCAATCTGTTAAATCTATGAGCCCGTGGTACACTATAGAAATTAGTTCTAAGTATTTTTTGTGAGATTGCTAATAGAAACATCGACGCGATTACATCTATAGAGATTTGACGTTTGTATCTATATCTGTGGATTAATCCGGATACCTGTGACGGAGGGATTATACGTATGCAGTGACCTCGACCTGTATAATTCAGTGAGTTTATCCGTGTTCGTCATAATTTACAGGGGGTGAATTATGGACACGAAATTTGATTTCGTGACAGATATGCCTGAATCTAGAGAGTCTCACTAATGAAATATACTCGTAGAGCAGTAGGGCAATTGTTATGAATAATACTGATTATTTATAACTAGTTTAATGGTTAACGAAAAACACATGCAATCGGGACCTAACGGTCATTCTGAATTAATGTGTATTTATATTTAATATTTGATATTATTAAATACACATAATTAAATATCATTTGTGATATTTAAATTATATCATGAATATATGTATTTGAGATATTTAATGTAAATATAATGAATATATTTAAGATATTTATATTTATTAATTAATTATTTAATTGT
This sequence comes from Zanthoxylum bungeanum, assembly GCA_019454045.1. Classification (NCBI taxonomy): domain Eukaryota; kingdom Viridiplantae; phylum Streptophyta; class Magnoliopsida; order Sapindales; family Rutaceae; genus Zanthoxylum; species Zanthoxylum bungeanum. Next base: position 13,625 of record SKCR01035381.1, on the reverse strand, counting down.
TAAATAATTAAATTAATTAATAAAATAAAAATCTTTATGTCATGATTTGTTTGAAAAGGGAAATTATCATTAGCACACGTTTTAGTTACTTTATTGAAGATAAATGTTGTCTTTAATTTTGTTAAAATGTGGACCAATTATAATTGAACAAAAATAAATAATTGTTGTTTATTTTTTAAACCCAAAAAATTCGGCCAAGTGGGGAAATACACAAATTGGTTTTGTTTATTTTTTTCCAACACTTACACAAGTTAAACAAAAATTACAAAAGTGAGTTGAAAGCATTTGGTTTGAAAAGAAAGGGAAATCAAAGCAAAATAAGGATTTTGTAAGTTATTTCACTTCTTTTTCTACATGAAAAATGTTTCAATATTTCTTATCTTCTATTATGTTGTTAAGATCATGCCTCTACTCTTTTAGTTTGTAATTAAATTTGCTGGATGTTTGTTGGATGTGTTAATGCATGTATAATTAATTTATTTGCTTATTAATGTAATTAAGCTTAATAAATTAATTAGAAAATTAAAGTTGCCATTCTAGAGTTAATTCTATTCATAATTAGCCTAGAATTGTTCTTGATTAATTTCATGATGGTGAGATTTAATTGGTGTGGTAATTTGAAGATTAAAGTATTGAATTTTATCAATTTAATATAAATTGCCCAATTTGAGTAATTTGTGAAATTAGGGTTCTTAACCTACTTAAATTTGGGGCTTTTCATATATATGTTATAATTTGATGTATATTTGATGTATGTAAAATTTGGGATTAATTGGATTTGATCTTGATGTGTTTTGAACAAATTGGGCCAAATTACAATTAATAAGAAATTTGGGTTGTTTTGGCAAATAAAGGAAAACTGGGCAGTTTGCGAAAATCTGAAAAAGTTTCTGGTTTTGTTGAAAAATTGTAAAAATTTTTGGGATTGATTTGGAATCAATTAAATATGTAATTGACATATTTAAAAACTAAAATAATTAATTTGCAATAGTTTGGGGTAATTTTATAATTAAAAGAAATATGATTTCTTGGGTTAAGATTTCAAATTTAAGTATTGGTTAATTAAATAAAATAAGTTTATTTAATTGTTCCACGAAAAAAAAAATTAAATCGGAAAAAATCATTTTTCCGCGTTCTGCTGCGCTAACCTTGTAATTCCTTATAAAACCCTAACAAAAATGGTATCAGAGAGAGTCTGATTCTGGACCCCCACCCCCGATAGAGTATGCCTTTAAAATTCAATAATAACTTTAATCTTGACATTAATGCATGCATGTGTTTTTTTAATTTGATTAAATAAATTAAAGCATATTTAGCGGCAAATCCCTATTTAAAATAAGATTTATTATTTAATATGTATTTGATGCATATTAAACGGTCTGTCTTGTCAATACCGCTTATCGATAATTTTCTGCGACTATATCCGAGAACGTGCCAAAGTTGTGAGGATATGGCCGTAGAAATTTATATGTACCAGATATATTTGATATTAAGTGAATTCAAGCGAAAGCAGAATCCTGAACGTGCCAAAGCTGTCAGGGTTACGTAAGTATCTTGAATTCATCATTGACAAGTTTGACCTTGGTACGCCTCCTTGTGAACGTGCCAAAGCTGTAACAACGAGAAACGACCAGGACCAAAAACCCAAGAGTCACTACTGAGTGATTGACAATGAACTGTCTACCTAATGAATATACGTAGGCGATAATGTGCCAAAGCTGTGAGCTGAAATATATTCATGGGATCCACCTTTCACTGTTATGTTATGATTTGATTATCGCATATATTGTATTCTGTTTGGGGATTACAGTATTGTATGAAATAGTGGAATGGGCATTTTTAGATTGAAAATCCATGATCTAGTTAATGCTTTATGATATATTATGAAACTGTTATAATATTTTATCTACTTATATGCTTACCGTTGATTTGATGTCTATTTGATAGATTTTCGATCGCGACACCTCCAACCAATCCTTTTGCACGTATACTTGATACGAACAAACTGAAAGGCGCAGGCTGTGAGCCCGCATGTGCTTCACTTTATTGATTTGATCGAGCAGTTGAGGCGACATGATTTCCCTTTCAATGAAACTTTTGGTCGTAGTGTCATTCTCAGTTCTCTCCCAGCTTCATATCGCCAGTTCGTCATGTACTTCAACATGAATGAGATTCATTGTTCTTACCGTGAGTTTCATAAGATGTTTCTCACAGCAGAGGAAGATTTAAGGAATTGAGTATCGACTCGCCTTCCGAAACCCACTTCACTTTCCGCTTCTTCCCAATCTAAGGCGAAGGGGAAGAAGACAAAAGGAAAGAAAAAGAAGGGTTTCAATGGTCCTTCGCAGGGTAAGACGGTGTGAAGCCCAATAGAGCTTATGAAGACAAGTGCCTCCACTGCCAGAAAGTCGGGCAATGGAAACGCAACTGCCCGGACTATCTTGCACAACTAAGGAATAAAAGAGCATCGAAATCAGGTACTTTTATTTTTCCTATTATCGATATCTCATTGGCTTGTGAAGCTATGACATCTGATTGGATTTTGGATTCTGCTCGTCCTATTCACATTTTCAATACGTTGCAGGTGCTGACGGGAAGTAGACGGCTGAACTCTACGGAGATGCAGTTGCGATTCGAGAGTGGCGACTCTTTGGATGCAGTTGCAGTGGGCATATGTGAGATTTCTTACCCAATGGGAGACTTTTGTTAAATGACTGCTATTTTGTGCCAGGATGTGTGGCGAATATTATGTCCCTTTTTGTATCACATAATGAAGGTTATAATATAAATATTAAGAATCGTTCTTTGTATTTATATGATAGTATTAATATTCAGATCCTTTGTTGTCCAGACGAGCATGGTCATTACATATTGCTCACCTCACAAGATATCTTTAATATTGGAATGAATAAAAGTAAACAATCTGATATAAATAATACTGAACTTTGGCATATGCGGTTAGGTCATATAGGCGTGAAACGCCTAACCCAATTATTTAAGAATGGTTTGATACATGATCTAACCATTGAACCTTATCCAACTTGCGAATCTTGTATTCGGGGTAAAATGACCAAAGCCCCATTTTCGGGTGTTGGACACCGAGCCACTGACTTATTGGAACTCATACATTCTTATGTATGTGGTCCCTTAAGTCAAACTGCTCACAGTGGTTTTTCTTACTTCATCATCTTTACCAATGATCTGTCACGGTACGGTTACGTCTATTTGATGAGACATAAATTGAAAACCTTTGAAAAGTTCAAAGAATTCCGAAATGAAGTTGAAAAACAAACTGGTCAATATATTAAATGCCTTCAATCTGATCGAGGCGGTGAATATATGAGTGGAGAGTTCACTGATTATTTAATTGACAATGGGATTCTCGCTCAATATACTCCTCCCGGTACTCCGCAACATAATGGAGTGTTAGAGAGGAGAAATCAGACTTTATTGGATATGGTCCGATCGATGTTGAGTTATACAGATTTACCCTATTACTTATGGGGTTATGCTATTTTAACTGCCACATCTTTTGAACAAGACTCCTTCCAAGGCTGCTCCTACGACTCCATATGAGATATGGACTGGTAGGAAACCGAATCTTAGTTATATTAAGATTTGGGGGTGTCCTGCTTATTTCAGGATGGCTCACCAAGATAAACTTTTGCCTCGCGGGCAGAAGTTTAGGTTTGTTAGATATCCTTCAAATACGAAATGATATTTATTCTATGATACCAAGCATCGAAATTTATTCGTAGCTCGCTTCGTAAAATTTCTAGAAATAGAATTTTTAGCTGAAGGTGATGATCATAGGCAGGTTGAACTTGTTGAAGTACAACCTGGAACCAACGAACTAATGGAGGAACCTGTAGTTCAAGAAGATGGAGAACCTTCAACACACACATTCCGTAGGTCACAAATGGTATCTAGACCTCATGAACGCTTGTATTTGATACAAGAAAAGAGTCTCGATGTTCTCTTAGTAGAAGAGACTGACCTTTTTACCTATAGAGAATCGATGTTGGACATCGACTCCGTGAAGTGGCAAGATGCCATGAAATTCGAGATGGACTCAATACATGAGAATCAAGTTTGGAACTTGGTTCCGCTTCCCGAATTAATTGTTCCTATTGGTTGTAAATGGATTTACAAGAGGAAGTGATGGCCCGATAGAAAGGTTGAAACCTTTAAGGCCCGATTGATAGCTAAAGGTTACTCGCAGCTGTTAGTGTTCCTAGAACATGCCAAGGATCTAATAAGCAAGAAAAGGTGTTCATAAATTCATTATAAGTTGCGGAATTACTTACATTGAATGGATTTGAGCTTTTAAAATTTTGAGAGAAGAAGATCTCCAACATCCAACCTTTGTGTTGATTCCAAGCTTTGAGTTGTGAAGATCTCCAAGATCCAACCTTTGTGTTGATTACAAGCTTTGAGTTGTGAAGATCTCCAAGATCCAACCTTGTGTTGATTCCAAGCTTTGAGTTGGTTTCCTTATCACCTTAGAAGACATCTACAAGTGCTAGCTTTGTTGATTTTGCAACAAAATCAAAGAGAAAGAAGCTTCAAGTTCACGCCCATTTGCTTAGTCTATTAGGGTTTACATTGTGTCAAGTGTTGTGTAATGAGAGAGAGAGATGCCTTTTGGTAAAACCAATTTACCATTTTCACCTAAACAATGTGGTTGGGTAAATGGTTTCACCAAAACCATTCCAAGGTAGTTGGAAAGTTGGTGGCTTGGCATAAATGCCAACTACCCTCCCAACTACCACATGTGAAGTGGGCCCCACATTTGAATTCAAAATTCAAATGGATTCTACGAATGTTTGCCGCGGCTCGGATTCGTTTAATCCGATTAAATAAATTTCTGTCGCTAAATAATTAAATCTAATTTAATTAAATGACGACGCCTCGTAAATATATTACGAATGCCGTTTACGAATTAATTCTAAAATAATATGTTTGCTCGTATTAAAGTCCAACTTTAATTTCGTAATGAAATCCAATTCATATTAATATATCTGATATATTAATTTTAGCCCATACTAATAATTTAAATAGAAAAATCAAATTTAACTATTAAATTTATTTCACCGATTAATTCCAAATTAATCGCGTTCTCTCTCTTCCGAACACATTTAATCCCAGATTAAATAAAGCCTCAATTAATCCCAGATTAATTTTCTCTCTCTAAATTAATCCCAGATTAATTTAGTTAGTTTAAGTCAACTGTCATCGGTGAATCTTTGGGAAGCGACCCAAGATACCTCTGGATATGTTGGCAGTAAATCTGGTTATCGGACTATCCGATTAAGTGTGTACCTCGTACCATATGCTTACAGATTTACAAGACATGGTTGGCTTCTAGCAAAGCATCGTGCCTACCCAATTCTCCAGAAATATTCTTACTAGAATATACAATCTATGTCAGGCGTAGTATACGTAGTATTGCGTATAGCGATCCAGTATCGGATGTCACGTGCTAGGCCTGGGGTTGGAATTATGTCTGCCCCGTACGAAGCACATGTCGGATGTCTGGTAACTAGTCTCTATAATCGGATGAACATGACCTAGTCATATCATCCCGATGACTGCAGTACTTAAGAGTACTAGTTCCGTATCCTACGTGACATCATCTCCACTATGACTGGAGTGATACTTCCGTCTTGACATCACACCCAATACACTAAGATTCTCAATATACCCAGCAGAGGCGTACACAGAACCGGTTTAAGCCATGGACGACAAAAACCCAAGCATATTGATTGTCGCAAGTATTAGCGGTGCAAGTCTCAGGTTAAGACCAAATACACCTACCCTGATTTCGGACTTCCATAGACACATAGTTATACTACCAATGGAATTCCGAGGGGTTTATCCAGAGCAAAGCTATTTTCCGTACCATCAGTAAAACACAACCTCCTATTACACTTGCATGAGTATCCAATACCCAAATATATGAGAACTATGCTATTGTGCCCCACAACGCGCACACGTGTAATACTAGTCTTTTACGCATTACCGATGTCCAATCTCGATAATACTCTGACTATAGATATTTAATGATTAATCTTCGAGGACTAATACTGTCTCATTCATCTCAATCCAGGAACTACTCATAAGGACCTCCTATCATTTATACATCTAGGTGATCTAATCACAAATGATAAGAGTGCATTCTCCTTGTCACATAATTTATTTGTATAACAACACCATGATCTGTACAAAAAGTGACGCTATGGGTCATAATTGTCCAACAATCTCCCACTTGGCCTATAGCCAGTCACTCGAGTGTCATACACCCGAACTATGTACGGTTCGCTCAAACTGCTGAGGAAAGGATTTCGTCAGCGAATTTGTGTGATTATCGTCTGATACCATTTATTCGATCATCACATCGCCACGATGTATGATCCGAACAAATCAGATGAATAATCGAAGTATATGTATGGATCGTTGATGAGACCATTAATTCTTTAGCCTGTGTGACGCCTAGCTCAGCTGCTAACAGAACTATATCTAATCTAATTAGATTTATCATCGACCAAATGGCTTTTATTGCTACCTCAGCCGCAGCAATAACCCACATTTGTTGTTTATTCGGTAACTGTATCTTGCTTGGAAGATTTCCAGCTCGCTGTTCCGTTATTCAAATTGTATAGTTCCGTTATTTTTTATCGGTTAGGAAACTTGCAGCAGTGATCCCAGTCACTTCAAGTTCTCCTTCTCCATAGTTTAAGACATCATCCTTAGTTCTCTAAGATACTAACGGATGTTCTTAATATCAATCCAGTGACTATCACTTGGATTGACCTGTTTGTGACTCCATATGCTCAAAGCGTATGAGACATCAGGTCACGTACATTTTTCAATGTACGAGTTCTCAGAGAGTGTTAACAACTTTAAATCTATCCCAGTAGATCTTTATTCCTAGAATAAAGGTTGTTTCTCCCAAGAATTCTACGGAGAATTTTCATGAAAGCCAAGCTTTCACCGATTGTAATATGGGAATATCATTTCCAAGAAATGACATATCATCATTATTTAGGACACTCACTTTTAGTGCGCTCCCACTATCCTCCTTATATACACAAGAATCATTTCTCGTTTTTAATTAAATCATAAACCATTATGATTACATCAAAACGATAATTCCAAGAACCTAATGCTTACTTCAATCCAAACATGGATCGAATAACCTGCAAACCTTGTTTGCTAGTTTTGATACGATAAAATCGCCAGGATGTTGTAAACATCCTCCAAAAGGTTTCCTTTTCAGGAAAACAATTTTTCATTCAGCTGCCATATTTCATAAATGAAACATGCAGCATCAGCAAGCATTATCCAAATCGATTTAACGTGGCAACAGGTAAAAGATTTCGTTGTAATCAACAAAATTTTGATAACGATACCTTTCCGCTACAAGCCTAGCTTAGTACGTTGGTATGCTGCCATCCACGTATGTCTTCCTTGAAGACTTATATAGTACCAATAGGCACAATGCCTTGTGGTACAACAACTAGTCTCTAAACATAGTTGGTATACATGGAATCCATTTCGAACTTCATGGCACTTTGCCATAATGGGGAGTCGATACATTGTATCACTTCCTCATATGTAGTTAGTTCGTCTTCCTCAATAAGATTGACATCTTTATGAGGTGAGATCAGAAACCCATACCTCCCAGGTTGTTTTCTGATTCTCTCCGACTAACGCGGTTCTTATGTATTCGAAGATTATGGTACAGTTTCATCCTTGATGAAATGTTTGTGTTCCATTAAAGAATTGGTGCCTGGAACAGTATTACTCTGATTTTTCATCGAGTTTTACTTTCTTCCCACTTACCACTGCATTTAGGTATTCCTCTCAGGAAAAACGCATGGCGAGCAACAATTAAATTGTTCTCAAGTGAGTTGTATAAGTACTATACTTTGGTTTCCCTAGGATAACCAATAATTAGGCACTTATCCGATTTGGGTTCTAGTTTGGTATCATCCAAACATATGCCAGCATCCCAAATCTTCAGGAGTGAGAGAAAACTCAGTTTCTTTCCTGTTCATATCTAATATGAAATCTGTCAAACAGATTTTCATGGAACCTTATTCAAAATAAGTATTGCATTGTTAAATGTTATCCTTTGAAGGAAAATGGTAGCTCAGAGCGACTCATGATTAACCTTATCATGTCCAAAAAAATTCGGTTTCTCCGTTCGGACACACCGTCAAACTGACGTGTTCCGGGAGGAGTCCTCATTGAAAGAATACTATACTCTTTCAAGTATTTGAGAAACTTATTGCTTAAGTATTTTCCATCTCGGTCTTATTGTGACGGTTTTAATACTTTAGCCGATTTGTTTGTCTATTTCGTGTCGAAACTCGAAAAGTTTCCGATTTGTGTTTCATAAGAGACACATAACCATAACGCGATGCCACTTCCATAAAGGTCACGAAATACTCATATCCACCTCTAGCCTAGCTAGATATGGGCCCACTTACGTCACTATGAACGTGGGCTAACAGATCGATGGCACTTACACTTTTACCAAGTAAAAGGTATTTTAAGTACTTTACCTAATAAACTATATTCGTAGACATCATTTGAATGGAATCAAATCCGTCCTAGTATCCACTCTTCAAAACTATGGATATACGAGTCTTGTTTAATGTGTCCCAGACAACACTGCCACAAATACGTCTTATCTGATCAAATCAGTTTGAGCTATTTGTTCGTCATATTATATGTTTGAGATTTATTTATTTTCAAAATATAAATACTGTTATTCACATCTAATGTGTTTATCTCAATATCATCTTTATAAAATAAAACACTTTAGTGTTCTAGAATATAAAGGTATACTCGATATAGAGATAATGTTTCTAGTCAAACTAGTTACATTATAACAGTTTCCTAATTTAAGTACACACCCGAAAGGTAGTTCCTAAACTTAGGTATCTACGGTAAAACAGTGACTTTCGTCCTGTTTCATATTCGCAGATTAATCTCATTTGAAGTCAGTATCCTGCTCATAGCAGATTCTGCACATCAGTACATATATTTATGTATCACACTAAGTATTTAAAATCCAATTTTAATACTAGTAGTGAACATGTTATGACAAACATTTATGAAGTCAGAGCCTTGCCCGTCTTCAATTCCTTCATATATGCCTTGTCCATACGGCAGTCACGCTTTCAGTGACCTCGTTTGCCACAGTGTAGACAGACATCTTGGGATATGTCATTTATCTTCCTAGAAGATAATAATGATTTTGCCTTTGCCCTTTTCCACATTCTAGAAACCTTTGGCCAAGCCTTGGCCTTCTAGAATATTGAAGTAAGGTGTGCCTTTGCTTCTTGCCATATTGCAAGCTTTGGCTTTGGCTCCTTGAGCATAGCCATTAACTCTCCAAGAGTTTACTATTGCAATTAATGCTTCTAAGATCTAAGTATAGACCTATGAAGATCCATCAATTTCAACATCATGGTTTAAAGATCTAATCATTAAATATGAAGACAAAATTAAGGAGTCATTATGACAAGCATAAAGGATTAAGCACTAAAGTTATCATCACATGAATCTTCCAAAGATCATGCTCTACTTCTGCTTAACTTCGGGTTAAGGTCCCAAGAAGTTATTTTATCAAATAAAGTAACTTCTTAGTTTCCAGGACAATCCTGAAATTTTATTCCCATTTGAAAAAATTAAAGTCGTTTAAATATATTTTCGCTAGGATTATGTTTTAAACACTAATCTTTCAATTTATCTTGATTCTAATAGTCCAACTATTTAATCAACGATTTCAGGTACTATTAATATAATGATTACTATAGTCCAAATATATAATCAAGTATACTTTTATTGGTTAAAATCAAATATATATTGATTAATATAATCCAATTATATAATCAATTATAAATGATCGGTAAATTTCAAATATATTGATTACTATAATCCAATTATATAATCAACTATAAATAAAGGGTAAAATTAAAATATATTGATTACTATAATCTAATTATATAATCAACTATAAATGAAGTAGTTTGAATACAGTCCAACTGTTTAATTAAAACAACAATTGAATATTAGTCCAACTAATATATTTATTAATAAATAATGACGAAAATTAAAATGAGCGCGTATTGGCAAGTATTTGAACGAAATTACAAATTCAATACTAGCCTCCCACTATTTTTCGGCGAGCCTCTAACCCTCTGTGGAGTACTCGGGAAACCTAGTTTCCTAGTGGGCTAGGATCCCGTTAAATAACACACAATATTGACTTTGGCCAACAAATTGTATGATACTTAACTAGGTAGATCTCTAAGATCAATTGGATCTCATCCAATTCCTAGATACAGTAGGTGGACATCCAAGTCCGAAACATATACAATATATATCCAATATATCCAATATATTTTCCTAACCTTTTTTCCTCTGAATCAACTAAGCCTTGGCTTTGGCACAACAAGCTTAATGATTCCAGTTAAGCGGGACCCATTGACATGGAAAGCTTCGTAATCAATGTCGATGGACAAGAAGTGATCTTGACTTTGGCCAACAAATCACAACTTGGACAAGACACCGATATGGAACAAAACTCTCATGATTCAAACACATCCGCAATTGACAAAGGTCTTGACTTTGGCCAACAAACCAATGCCAACTTTGGATCTTGAGTAAGAATCACTCAACGAAAGGAAAAATGCTTAATATGTTTTGAGGGGTTTTCGCATAAATTGGTAACCAATTTATTATTTTTGATTAGGTCTCATCATACACCCTTAAGCATGCATTCTAAAAACATAATAAGGCGCGATAAATAAATTAATAATGATATGCAGATGGATATGTCACAAATTGTTCCTAGAACAAATCACTCCCTTTCCTCTCCCCGGCTAGAACTATTCTAACTTCTACCCAATTACATAATACAATAAAGAAACCTCATTTACATTGAGGGGAATTGGTGAGAAGAGAAATACAAAGAATAAGGAGATAAAAGGCTGGACACGCAGGTCCAATTTAATAAATCTAAATTTATTACAATTTCCAAAATTGCCCTCGCCCTTCTAATATCCATCTGATATACATTATTCATACAACACATTCATGTATTCACACAAAGCATGTTATTCAATCAATCTAATCCAATTAATTAATCTTTGATTAATGACCATCCAATGTTCAAACAACGATTTGATTTGTGCGAGTCCAACTAGTTTAAAAATAAATACTTAAAGTACGTATTCGTGAATTATATCGAACTACAACTATAAATCCAATTTATTTGTATTCAATACTAATTCCATTTTAATTCCAATTAAATACTTACACTTATTTATATGCCTTCAAGACTTGGATTCCAAATCCAATCTTGATGGGTCTCAAAGGCCCAATGACATCTAATTCCATTTTAATTAAAGTCCAATGTGCTTTTAATTGATTCTTAAGGCATGGGCTTTGGCCATAATGGATCAACCCAAAATGACAAGGTCCAATATGAATCACCCTATTGCCAACTAATCAATTTAGGCCCATTAGGCCCAATTAAATTCTTTAAAGGGCCAAGTGATGTATTTGGACTTTATGGAATTGGTTTTGGGCCCAATTGGATCCAATCCAAAAGTCCAAAACCAAACTTGGTCAAATCAAGCCCATTAAGCCCAAATACACACTTTTAGCCCAATTCATAATTTAAAGGCTTATTAACATAATTATAATATTCTAAATATCACAATTATTTTAATTAAAGTGTATTAGCCATGATTAATTAAACTCGATATTTCCAAAATACCAATTAACTTAATTAATCATGCTTAAACCATCAATTTATGCTCAACACAAATTGAAGCCAAAACACATCATTTCATGCTCAACATGCTCTTGAATTTAACATAAACATTATTGACTTTGATTCTAATCTAATCAAACCAACAATAATATTTAATCATGCATTTAAACACATCCAATGGTGTAAAATTGAAAAATTCCAAGTGTAGTCCACTGCAGTGACATTCGGCCATGCTAAGGGGGATTTAAAATTTTGATCCAATCAATATTTCTCAAATCTAATCATGCACAACTCTAAGTTAACATAATCTAAGCATGCTCAAATCATCAATTTGAAGGAATCATGTTCAAAATACAAAAGCCCTAAATTTTAGTCTCATGAACCCTAAAATTTTCATGCTTAAAATTGGCTCTTGATACCATTGTTAGTGTTCCTAGAACATGCCAAGGATCTAATAAGCAAGAAAAAGTGTTCATAAATTCATTATAAGTTGCACAATTACTTACATTGAATGGATTTGAGCTTTTAAAATTTTGAGAAGAAGATCTCCAACATCCAACCTTTGAGTTGATTCCAAGCTTTGAGTTGTGAAGATCTCCAAGATCCAACCTTTGTGTTGATTCCAACCTTTAAGTTGGTTTCCCTATCACCTTAGAAGACTTCTACAAGTGCTAGCTTTGTTGATTTTGCAACAAAATCAAAGAGAAAGAAGCTTCAAGTTCACGCCCATTTGCTTAGTCTATTAGGGTTTACATTGTGTCAAGTGTTGTGTAATGAGAGAGAGAGAGATGCCTTTTGGTAAAACCAATTTACCCTTTTCACCTAAACAAGGTGGTTGGGTAAATGGTTTCACCAAAACCATTCCAAGGTAGTTGGAAAGTTGGTGGCTTGGCATAAATGCCAACTACCCTCCCAACTATCACATGTGAAGTGGGCCTCACATTTGAAGTCAAAATTCAAATGGATTCTACGAATGTTTTCCGCGGCTCGGATTCGTTTAATCCGATTAAACGAATTTCCGACGCTAAATAATTAAATCTAATTTAATTAAATGACGACGCCTCGTAAATATATTACGAATGCCGTTTAGGAATTAATTCTAAAATATATGTTTGCTCGTATTAAAGTCCAACTTTAATTTCGTAATGAAATCCAATTCATATTAATATATCCGATATATTAATTTTAGCCCATACTAATAATTTAAATAGAAAAATCAAATTTAACTATTAAATTTATTTCACCGATTAATTCCAAATTAACCGCGTTCTCTCTCTTCCGAACACATTTAATCCCAGATTAAATAAAGCCTCAATTAATCCCAGATTAATTTTCTCTCTCTAAATTAATCCCAGATTAATTCTAGTTTAAGTCAACTATCATCGGTGAATCTTTGGGAAGCGACCCAAGAGACCTCTGGATATGTTGGCAGTAAATCTGGTTATCGGACTATCCGATTAAGTGTGTACATCGTACCACATGCTTACGGATTTACAAGACATGGTTGGCTTCTAGCAAAGCACCGTGCCTACCCAATTCTCCAGAAATATTCTTACTGGAATATACAATCTATGGCAGGCGTAATATACGTAGTATTGCGTATAGCGATCCAGTATCGGATGTCACGTACTAGGCCTGGGGCTGGAATTATGTCTGCCCCGTACGAAGCACATGTCGGATGTCTGGTAACTAGTCTCTATAATCGGATGAACATGACCTAGTCATATCATCCGATGACTGCAGTACTCACTACAAGAATTATGGCTTTTAGCGTCCAAATATTTAGCGTCGAAACAATTTTCGACGCTAAAAGTTAGTTTTCGCGTCGAAT